>VSMD01041149.1:0-30460 GCA_008750895.1 Mirza zaza
CGAGACCCCATCTCTACTATAAATAGAAAGAAATTAATTGGCCAACTAATATATATGGAAAAAATTAGCCAGGCATGGTGGCGCATGCCTGTAGTCCCAGCTACTCGGGAGGCTGAGGCAGAAGGATTGCTTGAGCCCAGGAGTTTGAGGTTGCTGTGAGCTAGGCTGATGCCACGGCACTCAATCTAGCCTGGTCAACAAAGTGAGACCCTGTCTCAAAAAAAAAAAAAAAAAAAAAAAATTCCCAAAACAGCAGATGCTGGCATGGATGCACTACCAACAATTTTACCCTTAATAGTAAAATAGTCCTTGGCTTATCTGACTTTAACTAAAGTAGACTGAAGGTCAAATATTTAGTTGTCCACTCAGAACTTCTCAGAATTCAGGAATATGATAGTCTCTTCTTCAGTACCATGTTTATCTTACTGTCTATTTTTTTCTAGCCTACTTATTGTCACTATCTCTATGAAATGTGGCAGATCTCTCTATGTAATGCCACTTAGCATTTGCATAACACTTAGTATTCTTCATGGCACATACACATATATTATCTCCTGAACACATTCTAAGTAAATTGTAGTGTCACATAAAATGGCCTGAAATCAATTGTGTCATTTGGGCAATGTCCACTGATCCTATCAGAAAATGACTCATCCTTTTCCAGTTAAAATGACAAACCAATTAAAGGCAGATCCACAACCACACTGGTAATCACAGGTCCTGGTTTGCATAATGCGGTGTCAATCTATTCCGCTTTTTACTGTTATGATTTTTATGTATATAATATATAAAACACTTCCCTAGCTTAAAGAAGCATTAACCTATGAAATAACGTCTTGGTTTTAGCTGTAACAGCCTTCTACCACTTATTCATACAAGGTGTATTGATAACTCTTCCAACTAGAGTGTCATGCTACTCTGGTTCATAAAATGTTACTTAGGGGTCTGAATAGGATGTAGGGGCAAAGAGAATCGCCTCCTCCCCCCACCATTTTGAAGGATCGATAATTTGAGTCTGTAAAACAAACCAATGAAAGATTAACAGGAAAAAAGGAATACAAATTTATTACATGCACAGGAATCCCACAAAATATGAAAACTCAAAGAAAGGGCCAGACAATTAAAGTTTTCATACCATCCTGAGGTTACAAAAAGAATACGGGCTTGGAATGTAGTGAGACAGGCTATGGGAGGGGGACAGAAGGGAACCCATGGCTGCTGAAGGTGATCTTGTTATGCAGATTGCTATGGTTTGAATGTTTGACCCCCTGCAAAACTCATATTGAAACTTAATCCCCAATGTGGCAGTATTAGGAGGTGGGATCTTTAAGAGATAATTGGATCATGAGAGAAGAGCCCTTATGATTAATTCATGGATTAATGGATTAATGAGTTATAATGAGATTGAGACTGGAGGCTTTCTAAGAAGAGGAAGAGAGACCTGATCTAGCACACTGGGCACCTTTGCTGTGTGATGCCCTGTGCCACCTCAGTGGGGACTCTGTAGAGAGCCCCCACCAGCCAGAAGCCTGTCACCAGATGTGGCCCCTTGACTTTGGATTTCTCAGCTTCTAACACTGTAAGAAACAAATTCCTTTTCTTTATAAATTACCCAGTTTCAAGTATTCTGTTATGGGCAACAGAAAAAAAGACTAAGACAGATGAATCCTGTGGTAGCAGTTCTTAGAAAGAATAGATGATGGCCTGTTTCTTAGTCTCTGTCCTGTGAGTTCATTTTTCCTAGATTCAAACAGGGAGTGGTGGAGCTCAAAGAAAGCCTGGCTTTTTATTTCACTAATGTAGATTTTCTCTACAGATGAAAATCTTCCCCACAAAAGATAGATTTTCAAGGCTATTCCTGTGGATTGCAGCCTCTCTGAATAGCCATATTGAAATATGCCAAAGAAGTATATTTTTGGGTGGAATATTCTGGTTTTCTTCTCATGCATCTCCCTAAACACAACCCATAGGAGGTAGGTGACCCAGTGAGAGGGTTTGGCATTTAGAAATCAGCCATGGCCCATCTTTACCATGGGACTAACAAGGCTTTTCTGATAGCTTACACTCCAGCTTGTTTATTATATTTAACTTAACGTTTACAGACACGTTTTCTAAAAAGATTTGTAAAAACTGGGCCTGAATTTAATATTTCATATATTCAAATGTGTTTTGTACTTGAAGATGATGCTTATGTTTGAAAGAACTTTCGACTCATTGATTTCATTGGTGTAAAGATGTATTAATACATGGCTTCATGCAGCTGAGAGAAATGTCCCATATGCCCCATATAAATACCTTGCTTTGCTATTTTTGTGAAGTAAGTACGGAAAGCCATATGTAGAAGAAAGATGACTTGAGCACTAACAAAGGACAAATGGTTGGTTACAAATAATGCTACAACTAGGATTGCCAAATAAAATATAAGGGGCCCAAGGAAATTTGAATTTTGAATAAACACCAAAGAATTGTTTAGTTTGTGTCCCCAATATTGTATTTTTTAGTATAAATATTTCCCAAGTATTGTATTTTTTTAGTAATTCAGATTTACTTGATGTCCTCTATTTTTACTGGATAAAGCTGCCAACCCTAGGTGCAACCCAGGGGCAGGCAGGCTCTAAAGTCTATGTTAAAGGGGTATTAGTTTCTTTCACTGGCATAGTGTATTATTCCAGCACTCGTGAACATGTCGTCTAATTCTCTTTTCTCTGTAAGAGGTTTGTATTGAGAAAAGCCTTAGATCTGTTTAGATATCAACTCTTTTTTAACTATCTACTTAATGGCAGCAGGCATCTATGAGCTGAGAGCATTTCCGTGATGCCAGGCTACAGACCACACATGCTCCGAGGATAAGGCATTTAGAGACTGTTAACATCCAGAATGATGTTACCCATTGGATAACCCCAGCTGTGGATTTGGCAGACATAAATTAATATATTCCAAATTGATTTAGTTTCTTCCTCCACATCTGCTCCCTCTGTATCTGTATTAATGGCACTGATACTGATCTAGTCCTTCAAGCCAGATACTTGGGAACCTGGAGGAGGAGAAGAGTGTCTTCCCCTTTCCTTATCCTCCTTCCCACATCCAATCAGTTCTGAAGTTCTGTAAACTTCCTCTTCTCATTTCTTTAGTTTTACCACATTAGTGGAGGCTCGCCCCGGCTTCCTGTTTCTCCTCCGCCTCAATCCCTTCACTCCTCCGTAGTGGAGAACACCATAGGGCTGATCAGGGTGCTCTAACTTTTGTGGCTCTAGCAGGACCGGATCATATTTTATCAATGCCATTAAGTATTTACAATAAGTAGGACCTCATAGAAAAAGATCAAGATGTGGATCTCTCTACACTCACTATTCTGCCTGGAGTCTTTTTTTTGCAAAGCTCTGCTTATCTTAGTGAATATCTGAATATCATGTTGCTCACTCTTTCTAGAAAAAATACACCAAGACTCTATTTCCCCTGGGTTCTCCCAACTTTCCTTATCATCTTTAATTCTCCCTCCCGCCAAAGTGATTGATTTTTGAGCCATTTCTCAGCAACAGTTTACCCGCCTCCAGCAACCATTAACGTCCAGAAGCATGCACACTACACACACTCACATACACATATGCACACAGAGACACACACTACGCAGAAACGCAGATGCACACATGCATTTTATCCATCCTGTATTGCTAAATGCTGTACAATGAATCATCCTGAGTGCAGCATAATTTGCCTTTCAGTCAATAAATGGCAGTTATTGACACATGGATTTAATTGTCATCTCAGATCAGATTTTTATCCTCATGAATTCAAATGGGATTTTTGCCTCCTGATTGCACAAATGATGGATCTTGTGTTTGCAGAGAGATGGTTTATGTTCCTTCAAAATTTATGTTTGTTTTTTTCTCAGATAAGTTAGTTCTCCTTCTCCTTTATTTTAAGGCACTCCAGAGAGATGAAAAGTGTGGTAGCCAACACCTGGGAACTAAATGTACTTTTTAATAGATGCAGAATTAATACATTGCAGTGGGATGCAAAAATCCCTTTTCTATCTTTACCTAGTGAAGCAAATATTATTGGATGGATTACTTCAATAAAAGAAACTTGTCTGCAAACATTTAGCCATCACTGTGTCCCAAACTCCTCAAGATTCTTTTATTAGTATCTTCTAATATTTATTAAGGGAACATTTTCTTTTATAATGTCTCTAAATGCTACTTCTAAGATGCTGTATCATTATATTGTCAATAAGATACTTTCTCAATTATAGTTTTTCAATATCTCTCAGTCCTAATTTCTTCTCCAATTTCTCATACCTTTTGACTGCTCCAGCCCTAGTATTTCTTTCTGCTCATTAGTGATGAATATAAGCTAGTTACTGTGAACTTCTGGTTGTCAAATATTGTAATTTATCATTTGGAGGGTTAAATTTAACCACGAGTCACTAGTGTGATAATGGTGGACTCACCAAGAATTAAGGACAAATCTGTAGCGGCATATGCAGTGGAAACACTGAATCTTGACATCAGAATGTTTCCCTGGGATGCAGAGTAGTCAACCCTGCATCTTTCAGATTAAGGAAAAGCTCCCTGGCGCGCGCGCGCGCGCACACACACACACACACACACACACAAAAGGATTGCTTGAAGTGAGTAGATTCAATGTGCAAATGGCAGCAGAGGCGGAGGTAGAAAAATAAATAGAAATGTTTGCCTCAGGAGGTAATGTGGGGGCAAAGACAGGCTGTAAGATATCTCCCAGGGAATCGACTAACTTCCTGCTTTAGATACTCTGGCCTTTGTCCTACAGGGATACCCAGGTCCTTTGTACATTTCAGAAACAGCCCTTGAATTCAAGAAAGTAAGGGCATTGTTGACATGGGATGGGATCTCAACTCTAATTTATAGATAGGCAAATTGTTCACAGAGTTCATTGCTTTAACCCTACTTTAATCAGTGATTTGTGACAGAGCCCCTATAAGATGCAGCATCTGTGTGTGCCTGAGGAACATGAGAAAGGGAGAGTAGATCTGAGAGGTATCAGCATGTGGTTTCAAAGAAAGTCATGGGTGTTAATGAATGAAGGAAAAAAGCCACCGAAGTGTCAGTGTCTGGGATCTGAGAGGGAAGAAGAGACCATTCTTTACAATATTGCAACCTGTCACCCTGAGTCTACTCCAGACCTACTTTACTCTAATCCAAGTCTATTTTCCCATAGCATTTATCACTTATTAAGATGCTGCATAATTTACTTTTAAATTATTTTATTGTGTTTTATTTTATATCTTCTGTGCCCCTGTCCTTTACTAGAAGGTAAGCACCATGAGGACAAGTGTCTTTGTCTGTTGGTATATTCCAAGCAGAATAGTTACTGGTACTTTGGAGGTGCTTAGTAATATTTATTGAATGAATGAAATAAAATAGCAGTGTTTCAAGAAGTAAGTCTTCTGTGGACTGTTTGTGTCCCTCCAAATTCATATGTTGAAATCCTAACCCCCAATATCATGGTATTAGGAGGTGTGGCCCTTGGTAGCTGATTAGATGATGAGGGCTCTGCTGTCACCAAGGAGATTAGTGTCTTTACACAAGAGACATTGAAAAATTGTCTGTTGAGAAAAAAAATTGAAAGCTGTCTTCCAAAGAAGCGTTCTAGCTGTCGGGAGGGAAAGCACACCAGAAATAGGAAATGGAAAAGAGATGTGAGGGGATGTGAGTGGAGCACTTGCAGCCTCTGCTTCATGATCTTTTGGAAATACAAAGCAAATCTTCTGAGTTCTCAGTAGATGAGAATATGAGAAATTTGTCTGTGGGGAGCCAGACATTCTTTTCTATTGAGAACATTATTTCTTATTAAGGCATTTTTTAATGTGAGCAGTTGATGAAGGGACAACAGGAAATCATTTTTATACCCTTAGGACCAGTAGATCCTAAGATTTGCCCTGCAAATCTCAGCCCCAATTCCCCATTATTGGATTATTGAACTCAGAAACAGTAAATGTGAAAAGGCTTACCTGAGAGACCTAGAAATCACTTTCGTCTGCAACTACATCCTATAAATCTTAAACCAGGAATTCTTCTTTCTCACAAGAACAGTAATTCCTTGATTCTTTTCTCCTCCCACCCTGCAGAGACAGAGTCCTGCTCTGTCACCTGGGCACACACCACCATACCCGGCTATTTTTTCTTATTTTTTGTAGAGACAAGGTCTTGCTATGTTGCTCAGGCTGGTCTCGAACTCCTGGCCTTAAGTAATCCTCCCGCCTCGGCCTCCCAAAGTGCTGAGATTACAGGCATAGGCCACTGTGCCTGGCCCCTTGATTAATCCTAACAGTCAATACTAATTTATACCAACCCTGACTGTTTTGATGCCAATTTATAGGTTTCTTTATACCTTAACCCACTGTCAAAGCTAACTATTAATCCTTACTCCACTAATTTAGAGGGCTAAACACAGACCCAAGTATGTATTATAGAACTGAATTATCAAGCTAATTAATTTGTGGTGTGTGTGTTGAGTGCTTTTAGTACTTTGTTTTTTATTTAATATATATAATAGAAGAAACTACTGTTCATACAAAAAATCAAGGAAACTACATTCCCCTCCACACAAATGAAATAAAATAAAATTTCAAAACCCATAAACTTTCAGAGATTACTTTATTTAAATGTTTAAATTGTATGACAATTTCAGAAGAGGTGAATATGGTAGATTTCATCATTTCCTGCAACATATTTAAATATGGTCTTGCCCCTACTTCATATGCTAGAGTCGAATAGCAAAGAGGGAAGACTCTTATCAGTCAATTTTTCACATAACAATGTTACATAACTAATTGCAACAAAATCTCGTGGCACTCAACAATAAGCATTTTTTCTCAGAATCACGGGTTTGTGTGTCTGCTGGGCTGGTTCTTCTTCAGGCTGCAGGTTTATGAGTTGTCTAGGTCAGATTGGTTCTATGTGTTCTATTGGTTCTATGTTGGGACAGAAGCTACCTAGGACACATTCTTCTTGTAGTGGAGAGAAGCTCCTAGAAGGACAAGGTAAGCATTCAATACCTGTTAAGACTGAGGCTCTGATATGGTGTACTGTCACTTCCACATTCCATTGGTCAAAGCAAGAAAACACTGTCAAAACCAAAGGCAGGAGTACATGATGAACACTGCCCAGCAAGAGGCTACAACAAGGGTAGTGATGTATGAAACCTCCAGGGTAGTAAAGAAGTAGGACCATCAATTCCATCTATCACAGAGGAGTTGTTGTTTCTGGCAATAAACACATCCTTGGGCACAACTAGGTAATGCTTATATGATGTATTGACTGGAATTGCTTGATTTTGCTTCCTGATTTATCCTAAGCTGGCAGATTTCAAAGACACTTTTCAATATGCTTACTTGAAATAGTGATTAAGAGTTTCAGCTACTTTAAAAAAATGACTCCAACTACAGGTTGAAAATTAGATCTTCTTTCTGTAGAAATTCTCCTTTCCTTAGTCTCTGTTAACATCCTGATTTTTACTTCAGCCCTGAGGTCCTGAAGAGTGAGCCGTACGGGGAGAAGGCTGATGTCTGGGCAGCAGGCTGCATCCTTTATCAGATGGCAACTCTGAATCCGCCCTTCTACAGCACCAACATGCTCTCCTTGGCAACAAAAGTAAGTAACATTGGGTGACAAAAGGGCTCCATGTTGCTCTACCGTTTCTTTTCTTCTTAAACATACCTTTGCGATCATTATATAACTATCAACTTAAAAGTGGGCATTGTTTTTTTAACTGCATAATCCAACCTATTTTTTGCCTTTCTTCTAGATATATATCACATGCTATGGCATATTTCCCTCTATAATTGTCTTCATTTATTATATAAAATTATAAAAATAAATATATCAAATTACTTTCGGTCTTTCATTTTTAGTTGCAGTTTGGACTACTCACAATCTAGCATCTTCGATTATCCCACACATCATTTTATTATGAACCTAAGGTTAACTTTAACTCAGCTTGGAGAATACAATTCTGTGTTGAAGAACTGTTTAATTGGTGTTGATTTTTTATTCGGTGGAGATGTTTTATTTCTGACTAAAATTGGCACGTGAAGTTATGTTGCTTAATTAGTAATTCTCATGTTGTGGCCACGTATTACTGTTCAAAGATATCTATGGCCCCTTTACTTCCATCACTCCAGTCTCTTTGTTTTGCAGATAGTGGAGGCGGTATATGAACCAGTGCCAGAAGGTATCTACTCTGAAAAAGTGACAGATACCATCAGCAGGTAATTAGTCTCACAACTTCAAACATATAGGGACAATTAAGAAATACAAAGTATTTGTATAAGTATTTGTATTAATGCAAAGTATTTCTTAATTGTATAAGAATTATACAATTGTATACCTTGTATAAAATTCACTTGTATAAAAATTCACTATTGTGAATAGTGAATTCCTTGTATAAAAATTCACTATTTATGGATAAATATCCACAAAGAGGGAGGATCCTCAAATAATCCAAACCTAGAAAAAGGTTTGTGCATCATCAGTGATAGTGACTATTTGGAAACCACTGAAGTGACCATGAGGATGTAGTACATTCATTTGCAATATTATGCAACCACTAGAATGATTATTTGGAAGGCCTTCTATCAACCTATAAAATTCATATGATATGAAGCTAACTAAGACAAACAGGATGCAAAGCTGTCTGTAACTATGACAAAACCCATAAAAATATGCACGGAAATGGAAAAAGTCAGGACAAGAACACATGCAACTGAGAAAAGACACGTTAGATGATAAAATTGAAGTTACCTTTTCACTTCTATTTTTAAATCGGTAATGTGCTTTATAACAATTTTTCAAAGAAAAATCAGAAGCTCCAGCTATCAGTGCAGCAGGAGTTTAATGAAAATCATTATCTGCATGCACTCCTAAAGTTCTGGCCAGTCCCTCCTGGTCCTATGGCTCCGTCCCTGCTGACCTCTCACCCATGCCCTCACTCTCCCTCCTGCTCCCTCTGGTCCAGCCACACAGAGCTCCCGCTCATCCTGGCATGCACCCTCCTTCTAGGCCTTTGCCCTTGCTGTCACCTTTTCCTTGACCCTCAGATATATGCATGGCACAGGCTCTTGCTTCTTCTAGTCTCTGCTGCAATTTCCCCCTATCAAGGAGTCTACTCTGATGACACACCTCAGCACTGCAGCCCCCTTGCCTGCTTCCTCAAGCTCACAGCGCCCATCTCCCCCGACATACATACATGTGCATACACACTTTTTGTTTATTGTCTGTCTCTTCGCCACCAAAACATAAACTCAAGAGCAGGGACTAGGTCAGTTTAGGTCACAGCTGTTTAGTGTCCAGAGCAGCACCTGACACAAAGTAGAGCCTTAATAAATACTGATTGTTTCGATAAGTGACTCTCGTTTATCTGGCTGATTAATACTTCTGGACCATCTTGGGTACTTAAGTTGCCCCAGGAGTATTTCTCTATCCCATCAAGCTAAGCCAAATCCTCAGTATTCTGGATTGTAGAAACCCTAGATCACCCCAGATAGAATTGTTTTCCACCCCCTTTCCTGAGTCTCTTAAAGTGTGTTCTGAAATCCATCCTAGCACTTAGCTCTGATGGAATATAATAGATTTATTACTGTGGCTGTGCCCCTTTCTCTTCGCTTTCTCCTCCCAGACCATTTGTACTAATAGTTACTCCTCACCTGTTTGTGGGATTACATCTTGAACCTTTCCTTCTTTGGCACAGTACTGACCTGCAGTTTTAGGAGTTTCAGGCTCTGGAGACAGGCCGAGCTGGGGCTGCATCCTGTAAACTGCAGACTCTGATCAAGTGATTTGACCATTATTTCTGCATCTCTGTTTCTTTATCTAGTAAAATGGGATCATAATAGTATCAATCTCATTGGGCTGATGTGATGATTATACAAAGTACCTTATGCAAATCCCTAAGCATAGGACTTGGCTAATGGTAAATACTTGAGTAATTTTGGCAATTATCAGTGTTAGTATTATGGGAAATGAGCTAAAACATCTCTCTAAATCATCTGAGTTCCACATATACTGGATCATGCCCTGATGCTAATGAATTCAGACAAATGTCTTTAAACTGCTCATCTTTACAATTTGTTCCTGTTCTCTGTTATTTATTTTTTGGAAAATATTAATGCCTTAAAAATTGATGAAGTTTCCAGAGATGTCAAGACAAAAGTACCATTTTTGCTCATTTAATTTTTCCTTTTCATGGTATTTGAGTGCCATGAAGGGCAAGGGAGGGGTAGTGCAAAGAAAAAGGTACAGAGACACTGCTCTGATTATGTGAATATGGGCAAAGAGAACCATAAGTCTCTACTGGCTTCCATGGCTGTTGGTACTGTTGTTAGCCTCTTGAGGCTAATAGACTAGTAGGAGAGTCAGATAGCAACATTACAGTGTAAAAGTTTAGGACATCATTAGATCTGGAACTGACTGAATTCTAATCTCTCATCTTTCACTCAATTTAACTTTCCTGAGCCCAAATTTTCTCATCTGTGATATTTGGATAGCAACAGTAGCTATTTCATGGGCTTGTTTTGAAGCTTAAGTAAGATAATGTCTCTGATGCACTTACCCCAGTAGCTAGCACATAGTAGGCCTGCAATAAAATTGGCTATTGTTATTAATAATGATATATTATTTATAGAATTAAGTATATAAAACAAATTATGTAAATGCAATAAAAAGCAACAAAGGGGGCAATGACAGATTACAGAAGGACCTGGCCTGGCCTGGGCATTTGGGAAGTTTCTCTGAAGAAAAGACACATAATCTGACCTGAACAATCAATAATTCTCAATTAGTAAGCAGAGTGGAGAAAGCATTTCACAGACCAGCATCTGTGAAGGCTTTGCTAAGGAAACAAGCTTGTTAATTTGAGGAACCGAAAGAAAGTGGAGATGTAGCATGTTAAGTAAGGGAGAGAGGAGCAGCAAATGATTTGGCGCTGGGGAGGGTGACAAAGGCCACGTGGACTAGGTCTTATAGGCTGCATTGAGGGCTCTGAACTTTTATCTTGAGTACTGAGGGGAGGACTGAGGGTTCTTGGCAGGCTGGGACATAGTGAAAATTTCTTCTTCAGCAGAGAATATGCTGGCTGATCTATGGGGAACAGACTGGAAGGGAATGAAAATGGGAGGAAGAAACAGTTTCACTTACCCCTGGGAGATGATGGTGACATGGATGAAGTGGTGGTAGGGGCAGAAAGAAGTGGGACTGTTTCCATTGTAGGCTGGAATTTGAGTCTGTTCATTAGGGGGTACAATTGTAAGTGGATTCAAAAATACTTCATTTAACTGGGAAAATGGAATGACATTGGAAATATGAAAAGAATTGGATTTATTTGGTGGAGCTTCTGAAAATGGATCCAAGAGCAAGGTGTAGAGGTTATGGGGAGGCCAAGGACAGCTCACCATTAGGAAGCGTTTGTCAGAATTAGAGATGTCCACAGTGAACAAGGATGTTTAGGGGGCTGTGAGTTCACTCACACCAGAATACTTCAGAGGACGAATGATCACCTATTAGAGAACTTCAGATTAAATGTTTTTGAGGTCACTTTTAAATCCAAATAACAAGATGCCATAATATGTTAGAACTGACAATTTTATTTTATAACTAACTATAAATTAAGATTGCAGGGTGCATCCTATTACAAATTTATTTTCATTTAAAGTTATTCGAGACTCCTCATTGTCTGAGTTTACATTCCAAATAAAGTTTTATCTTTAGAAAATTGGACATAAAACCAAAATCAATCATGGGTTTCATGCAATCATGTATTTAATTTGCTTTGGATTTTTATCATTACAAAAATTAAATTACAAAAGATTTAGGGAACAAGTTCAAATTTCCTATTTTCTTCGAGAAATTGATGCAAGGGACACATAAAAGCCAAAAGTGTTCTTAATGGTCATTTATGACTCAGCAAAACATCAGGCTCAGAGCTAATCACTAGTAATTTGACAGAGCCTCTGAAATATAAGGAATTATTGATGGGAAAATGTACTATAATCATTCTTAAACTACGTATTGTTTCTAATCACATATATCTTCTTTCTTCTCTTTTACTATCTTCTCATTTTTATTTCCTACATCCTTGTCAAGTAGAGCTCACACAGTCTGCATTTCTAATGTGCAGCATCTTTCCTTTTTTCCTGTTTGCTCATGTGGTGTACAAGCACATTTGTTATTGAAACTTTTCTTTCTTAGCAGGCATTTAAATTGCAAGAATAACTTAGCAACCCTGAAGAGTTTGGGGCAGAAAATAAATATATTTTGTTGTTCTGCCCAGTACCAGCATTACTATTTTTACCTACCAGTACACTGTTAAGAGAGTATTGTCTGTTTACTTTTTTAAAAGGAAGAACATTTCCTTTTATGCACAAAATATTCCAATTGCCTTATTTTTCTCTCTCTGTGCCTGGTTGCATAAGCTGTCTGGTGCTTTGTTTCAGAGGCAGTCATGAACACTAACAGAGGTCTTTTGGTTGGCTCGAAGGACAAATGGATCTTTGTATTTTTCACCTTACCTTCAACTCTTTGTTTCTTAAAACAGGAATACAATGGAACATTCTATTTTCTATTTCTGTTTCTATTTTCCCCCTCATTCTATCTGGTCTCTCAGAGTGAAGTGGGGACAAAGTAGGTGGGCTGAGAGGAGCATCCCAAATTTTTTCTAGAACAAGATTTTATGCCTGTTTGATTAGAGAATCATTGGTAGACAATCTTCAGCCTATATTATGACTCTGATTTGGTCGCTCTTAAGAATTTTTCTGAAATCTAAACAGGGAGTCATTTCGAAGCAATGAGGCTAACCTGGAACTTTTGGTATGAAATGTTACTGGGAGTCCAAAAATGTGTGGCCAAATATTTTGGGTTATGGGTAGGTATATTCTTTTGTTGTTTGGCTGAGTTTCTTTTTTTTTTTTTTTAATTCATTGATTAATTTATCCATTTGCTGAGTACCTCCAGGACTCAGATTCCATTTTACATGCTGGGGAGATCAGAGTGAAGGGGACATATCTCCTTCCCCTCAAGAAGTTTCCAATCTAGTGGTGAAATAGACCACCGCAATACAATAATTACAAGAGTTTTAAGTACTTACATGCAGACAGGGCAATGAGAACCTGGAAAATGGGACCTGGGAGTCTGTCTGAGGGCAGTCCAAAAAGTCTTCCTAATGGAAACTGTGAAAGGGTGGGATTTTGGCAAGCACGTAAAGGACGGTGGCTGGGAAAGGGCCAATACCATCAGCAAATATAAAAAAATTCAAGTAGACGGATTAAAATAAGCAAAGAAATGTAGGCATAGGAGAGCCAACTGCTGATTGGAGAGGGACAGGGAGGAGCATAGGGTGTGTTGTTAAGGGAGAGGAAAGAGTGGACAGAGGTCAAGGCCAGTTTGAAAAGGACCTTGTGTGGCATTCTGGGAATTTAAATTTATCCTACTGGGCCATGAGAAGCTTTGAGGTATTTTGAGTAGAGGTATAATGTAGCCAGAGTTAGCAATATCATTCTGGTAGCAGGTTATGGTACAATCCGAGGTAGACAAGAAATCAGCATGTCATTTAGGAGACTCAGTAGTCCAAGCAAGTGTTGATGTAACAGATCGTTAGCTGTAGGATCAGAGGGGAAGGATATGGGTTTAAGAAATATTTAGAAGGTAGAAGCCACAGGACTTTGGTGTCTATTAAATGTGGGAGGGAATGGAGGAGAAATGTGGATTTTCTTTTCAATTTATTGAGCTTTTTTTTTTACAGTGTGCCATCACTTCACAGAAATTACCTTACTTAATCATCATACCAGTTTGATGAGGTAGATACTATGATTGTCCCATTTGACAGGTGGGCTATCTGACACTTAGAAGCTATGTATCTTGCTCAAGATCAGAGCTTATAAATAGTGAATGAACTGGGATTTAAAGTCCAGCTATCTGACCCAGGGCCTGCATGCCTAACTGTGATGCTGAACTCCATCTTCCTGCTGGTGCCTTTTCCAGGAAAGGCAAATACAGGACCAGGAACAACCTTGGGCAAGAAGATGACTAAATGCCAGGAGAACAGTTGTTCCAGTTCCCATTTACCATAATATATAACTATATATTTGTAAAAGTAGCTTACATTGCTCTTTTGATTTTAAAAAAGAAAGCTCAGCTGATAATTCAGCTGCTAATATTACATTCAGTTTAAACATCTATAGTCTAATAATTTAGAATATCTGCCCTAATGAAAGCCTTAGATGCTAGGTTTTTTTTCTTTTCTCACATGGCAGTCATAACTCACACTAGGTCAACCAGATATTTTTAGCAGCTTTAACTCCTTTTGCTAATTAAGTGAAGGTAGATAAAGAACCTGATTCAATTGGAGAGTGAAATTCAACAACTTCTTTTGTGATTATGAGAAAAAGTAAGACACTTGAATACAAATATTTTGTTGCCACGCATGTACCTATGACCAGTACAGGGCCCTTGTGCTCAAACAGTCCTGTGCTTGGGGTTTAAGGCTCTGTTTTCAAGGTCTTGAAATTCTTAATAATTTCATATTTGAATCTGTGCTTGGAAATGAAGTCCAATGGGACAAGAAGCATGTCCTGGGGAATTGGAGCCTCAGCCTTTTCATCCCTCCAGCTCTCTACCTCCCCTGCATGGGTGTTCAGCCATTTGCTTTCTGGCACCCTGAGTTCCCTCCTGGCCTCCACCTCTACCTCCAACTCCCTGCTGATGACCTGTACCTGGCACTGCAGTTGGGAGGCTTGGTATTCTACCTGCCCCTTCCTCCCTGTCGGGGTGTGGCTGCAGGTGAGGAGAGAGGGTGGAGCAAGTGCCCTATTTTATCTTGGGGTGGAACAAAGAAGACACTTTCCCAGACTGGGGTGACAGCAACAGAGCATGTTCAGTGGGTAACCAGTGGGGCTGTTCCCCACCCCTAATCAGGTGCATCTTATTAGCATGGAGGTTGTAATCTCCTGGGGGGTAAGCTGTCTATCATCATTTGGGACACTGGGCTGTGGGAATGGGAGATTGACTTCTCCACTCCCCACTGGAGTCCCCCATTTTCATTTTGCACTGGGCACTTCCCAAATTATGTAGCTGCCTTATCTCCACAATCTTCTGCCTTACTCTGTATGTAATAAATGCATAGAGTGAACTTTGTTTAACATGAATTTAGCAGATGTATAAGTAGCTGTCATAACCAAAGTACAAGCCCACTGCCTTAGAATTTTTTTTTTTTTTTGGTTGCATCTGCTATGGTTTTCTTTTTCTTTTTTTTTTTTATTTCAGCATATTATGGACATACAAATGTTTAGCTACATGCATTGCCTTTGCCCCGCCCCAGGCAGAGTTTCAAGCGTGTCCATCCCCTAGATGGTGTGTACTATACCCATTAGGAGTGAATATATTCATCCTCTCCTCCACCCTCTCACCTGCCTGACATCTCATGGATGTTACTGCTATATGTGCATATAAGTGTTGATTAATTAATATCAATTTGATGGTGAGTACATGTGGTGCTCGTTTTTTCATTCTTGGGATACTTCACTTAGTAGAATGGGCTCCAGCTCTATCCAGGATAATACAAGAGTTGCTAGATCACCAGGATAATACAAGAGTTGCTAGATCATTGTTTTTTGTGGCTGAGTAGTACTCCATGGTATACATATACCACATTTTATTAATTCACTCATGAATTGATGGGCACTTGGGTTGTTTCCACATCTTTGCCATTGTGAATTGTGCTGATATAAACATTCTAGTGCAGATGTCTTTTTTATAGAATGTCTTTTTTTCCTTTGGATAGATATCCAGTAATTGGATTGCTGGATCAAATGGTAGTTCTACTTGGATCTCTTTGAGGTATCTCCATATTACTTTCCACAGAGGTTGTACTAGTTTGCAGTCCCACCAGCAGTGTATGAATGTTCCTATCTCTCCACACCCACGCCAACATTTATTGTTTTAGGACTTTTTGATAAAAGCCATTCTCACTGGAGTTAAGTGATGTCTCATTGTGGTTTTGATTTGCATTTTGATTTGGATTGATGATTAGAGATGTTGAGCATTTTTTCCTATGTTCTTTGGAAAAGTTTCTGTTGATGTCCTTTGCCCAGAATTTAAAAAGAAAAAACATAAAGATAAGGCAATTTCTTAAAACCTAAGTAAGACTCTTGTGTATTTTAGTTATGCTTAATAAACTCAATAAGAAAGAATAATTAGCATATTATCACTTAGGGTCTTCTTTTGACTCTGTTATGAAGAATAATTGTGTGCTAATAATGCTTAAACCTTGCCTGGAGACATCAGTATAGATGAAAGTTGCATTAACTGACTATGGGTTGCTAAATCAAATATAAGATGTGAAAATTAGATATTTTCCTCAAAATCCAAACAAGTTAAATTTTATTGAGAAGCATGCATGATTTCAGTGTAGTTAGAGAATTTGAATTTAAAAATAAAAAGCATACTATAGTGAATTCTGGAAGTATTTAACCAATGACCTTGATAATTGGTTCCATGGGCATATATAATAGCCTTCTATTAGTGTTTATCTGAGACATGAAGGATGCTCCCTTTAGTATGCTGATTAATATTTTGTACCTCTAAAATCATATAAAATGTTAGCATGCAATGTGTCAAATTAGCTGCTTTAAAAAAATTACCACTGTTATAGAAAAATAAAAATGGAGGCCACAGTTTAGATATATCACAAGGCCGAGACTGCCTATAATCACATAGTCACAACTCAAGGCATACAATTTACAACTATTGTGTATCCATAGAAATTAAAAAAAACTTTAATCTGAAGTCTTTGAAATTCTATCTCATCATAAATAAAACACAAAAGTAAGCTTTACATCCTTGTCAGCATGATTCAGTGAAATTAAACCAATCAGTTATAGACAAATCAGCTAACTCTGTTTGCCTTAAAAAGAATGATAATGTAAAAAAGCCCATCATGAAAAAGATCAAAATACTTCCTCCTTTATGTTTTATAAACTGTGCTGTAATTGTTGTAAAGTGAGCTTCTTCTCATTCTCAAGGTCTCTTGATTTATGAATTACTCTTTTGTGTGCACAATAAGCTTCTACAATTTTAAAATTTGATGTGACTTTATTTTTGACACTACAAACATCTTAAACCTCTAAGTAACTGAGTTGTGTTTTATATTTATGATTTCATGCTGCGTAAGACTCTCATTAATCAAGTGCTGTTAATATTGCTAATATACAGCTGGAAAAGGACAAAAAGTTGTGACTCCCAAAACTTTACCTGTTTTTGGCGCATCAAGGGTGGTCATCAAGGCCTATATTATTGTGATTCCTCTGTGTTTCACTGACCGATGACCTAGGAGCAATTTCTGAAAGCAGCCAACCCACACAGAAGAAAATGACCCCATCTGCCCATCCTGAGACCTGAGGAACAGCTTCAAGTTCAGCCTGGAATGCTTGCCTTCCTGCCCAAGTGCAAAGAGAAGAATACAGCCTCCCTTTCCTTTGCTAACTTTCCAAATCCCTATAGAGAAGTCTTAGACTCAAAGCTATGCTTGAGATCCACCTTAAACTAGGTTCTCTTGAGTGCAAATACTGTATACACAGTGGAGTTTAATTTTTATTCTCTACAACTCATGAGCTGCTTCTGACATTGACTGGAATATTATAATTAGCGTATCTTCTCTTAGGTGCCTCACTCCTGATGCGGAGGCCCGTCCAGATATTGTAGAAGTCAGTTCGATGATATCAGATGTCATGATGAAGTATTTAGACAATTTATCTACATCCCAGCTGGCCTTAGAGAAGAAGCTGGAACGGGAACGGAGGCGCACCCAAAGGTATTTTATGGAAGCCAACCGGAATACCGTCACATGTCACCATGAGCTGGCTCTGCTATCTCATGTAAGTACAAATCTTTCAGTCTCTTCATAATGCACACTAATAGGCTGTGTGAAGTTGTTCATGTTTGTTTTAAGGAAAATTCATCTAAAGTTAGGAAAATAATTGTTACATGCAATGTTTCAATATTATATAGTTATATATTTACATCCATTTCTATATCTTACAAATAAAATTAAAATAATTCCATATAACTGACTTTCCAAAATACTAAATGCATAATTTATTATATGTTGCAATACTAGAGGTATCCAAAAGTTCTCTTAGTAGTTCGTTAGGTTTAAATTATATGCTTTGTATAATTAGCAGTGAATGCTTTACATTTAATTTCTTCAGCAATCTGATTATATCTTTTGGGAATATGGATGAAAATGTTGTGAGCTAATTCAGAGAAGAAAATAACACTTGAACTCAAAATTTTTCTTATTGGTCTGTGTAATTGCTTTCATTGATGTTTGTGGTGGTACTTATGTTGCCATGCTTCAAATCTGAATATGTCTTTTTATTTTTCTTGCCAATAACCTTTAGATTGTTTTGATATTTAAGTGTCTTTCTGAACATTACTTGAAAATGAGATGCCAAAGCTACAAATTTCCGTATGTGCAAATGATGATACCAGTGAATCTCTTGTTGCTATTTCCTATTTTCCTTCTTCTGTGTCTTTGTCATAGCAATAATTTGTGATCCATGGTTTGCTCATGCTCTGGGCCTCCACCCAGCAGGAATCCAATCAGGGGACCTTCAACCCACTGAATGTTCTTTTCTTCTGTCCTGGGGGTGGATCCCAAGGAAATAGGTTCATAAAGCCCATTCTTGCTCAGGGTACCTGGTCATTAAATTCCTTCCTGGGATCCTAAGCACCTGCTCTTTTTCAGCTGGGAAAATTATATAAGAAATTGGTCTCAAAGAGACAGCTCTGATTTCTTGAAAAATAGCATTTCTGGTGAACTTTCTAAAAAGAAGGAAAACACTACTGTTTTCCTTAAGGTACTTGGAATCCAGAAGTTGGAGATTTAATATGATTTTCTTTTGAGAGGAAACTCTTTTATCCTCATTGTCTTAAATGCTGAGCCCAGCTGTAATTTTGCAGAACAATCCACGATGATTATTTAAGTAACATGTTTATGTTTAGGAGCATATAACTTGGAGTTATAGCTGTCACTGAACACAGTTAAATTTCACACACAGGAAGTTAGAGCTCATTTTGCTTGTTATTTTACTAACTGACTGACTTCATAATAACTAGGCAACCATGAGAAACACCTCATTCTATGTATGTTATGTTGCAATCCAAATATAGTATTCCTAGTAGACTAAAATGCAAGAGATTTAGCTGTTCTGTATATCTCAGGTATTTGGGGACTTCTATTAAGCTCTGCACTGCAACGCTACTTAGCTAATTTCCAGTTGTATATAAAAGAGTCATTTTATATGAGATTCATGTGGCTGATGTGGGGGTGGGTGTTGTTAGTTTACAATCTAACAGCAGAAATCCTCTTATCTTTAGTAAAACACCTCGAAAAGGACCATTTTATTTATTTATTTTTACTCCTCAGCTTTAAAAAAATTATTTATTATGGAAAATTTCAAACATTTATAGAAGCAAATAGTGCTTTCTGTACCACCCCCAGCGTCAATAATTAGCTACGTGGGACTAATCCTGTATCATCTCTATCCTCGCCCACTTCCCACTCCCTGCCTTCCCCAGATTGTTTTGAAGCAAATCTCAGATACTATATCATTTCATCCATCAATGTTTCCATATGTACTTGGAGAGCCATTTTGACTATAGAAATCTGGCTGTCAGGCCATGGCCAGATAACAGGAGATCTCTAAAGTGAAGGGAGGAATTTTGAGGTTCTAGATCTAGGTTGTATATTCATTTGTAAATTAGGGAGAGAAATATTACCTACTTCAGAAGATTAAATAAATTAATGTGTTTGAATATACTGTGCAATTTTTAAAGTGGCATAAAATTATAAGGTAGCAGAAGAATAGTTTGTTGACAATTTGTCCAACTGGCAAAGTTTATATTCCTGGTTTAAATAGTCATAATATAATACCTTCTCCTCTTGAACTATTTTAAGTATTCTGGTAATTTTTCACTTCAAGATTAATCAAATGTTAACTAAAAGGAAAAAAATGCATCTTTATTTGAGAACCAAGAAGGAAATATGACTGCATTTCAGCAAAAGACAGCATGCAGTTAATTGGTATTATCCTCACTGGGAACCAATTATTATTTTTTAAAACTTACATCTATACCACTTCTGGCAGAAAAATTATAGGTGTAAAATTTTATGACTCTTTTCTTAAGCAGTATTATGATTGTTTCATTTCAAATATAGTGGAATATTCTCCTAGAGCAGTTAATATTAATAATGCCATTACACAATCCAATGATAAATAATAGTCAAAGGACAAAGAAATTAGTGGTTTCAGTTAAACTTTATGAATTCTCAGAACCAATAAGGTGATCTATTGTGAATTACTGAAATTTTGCAAATTAGTGTGTAAGCAAACAATTGATAAGAAACATTAAAGGCTCCTATCTCATGGGGTAGTATACTATTTACTTTCACATTTTAGCTTATTCCTAATTATGGAAATTTTCATAATAAGCTAGTAAAGACAAATATTCATATATATTTCAGAAGGACAAAGAAGTCTTCATTATTAAAGTTCTTTCTTGTGTACTGCAGTTTACCCACTATGGAAGTGAAACAAGACCTTCCTTTTGAAAACGTTAATCTTTCTAATTCTTACAATGTAAAATAAGAAATCATAAGGAGAGCACAGAGTTGAGAATAAGAATCAAACAGTGTGATGTGGTAAAATTTTTACTTAAATATGTAATAACTAAAAGGATATTATAATACAGAGGATATTGTGGCATTGTAATAGTAAAAATCATGATCACTGTAGAAAATGTGTTGAATACACAGAATCATTACCCTTTAGGTATTATCATATATGCCAGACAGAAAAATCAGTTGCAGACATTTCTAAGGAGTATATTGCTTAGGTCTTCAAGAATAGATACAAGGATAAACATTGAAAAAATCAGCTTGGAAAAACTTGAAGAATCAATAGAAAGCTCCAATTCCATTCAGATTATTGGCATTTTGTGGATACAGCTTTAGACTTTAACATTTACATGGGTGAATAAAGCATATTTGTATGTGTACAAATGGAGCAGAGTTGAATGTTCCAGAGAGACTGAAGAGTATCATCAGAGAAGCATGTTATTGCAGTGTGAGATTTGCAGGGATTACCACTTTCTTCCAGTGATATTTGACAGGAAGTTTACTGCCCCTGTTTTAAAGCTGAATGATAATTTCTTTTTACTAGTTTAGCAAATTTGTTCAATTTGGAGAACTGCTTTCCTAGCCATAGGCATATCAGGGAATAAAACAAAAGAGAAAAATTAAAAATGCTCGTACTGTATAATTAATAATGAAAAGCAATGATTTATTAGATATCTTATGAATGTAAGGCATTATGCTTGGTATTGTGAAGCTTGTAAAAAATTATAAACAATGGTACCACTTATAAAGTAGCTTATAATCTACTTGAAAAGATAAGATAGATATGCATAAGCAGGAGGAAATTTCTAATGATTCTAGACAGTTTGAGTAAATAAATGAGATGTGTAGGTGATAGTTCAGCACGGCTCCCAAAGCAAAGGGAAAATAGGATCTCGATATCTAGTTAATGAAGTTACTCCTGGATGGAAAATAATAGTAAAAGTACAGAAACTCCAGATATAACAGCTTGGCTCACTTAGGACTAATAATCAAATTTAGAAATAGTGTTTTATGTTTTAATTTAATAGATAATGAAAGGGAAAGCAGGAGAAGTTGAGACTCGTCCAAGGCCTCCCAGCTGGTTAGTGACAGCCCCAGGACTGAAAGTGAAATCTGTTGATTTACAATGCATATTTTTAAATGTATAGGTTGGAAAGTCTGGGAAAGTAGGCTGGTGCTAGATGGTGGAAATTTGCAAAGGTGTTAAGGTGTTTGGATTCAATCCTGTGGGTTGTTTGAACTAAAACCTCGATTTCTCCAAGGTACCTAAAAACCAAATTGCCAAACTAAGGCTAATTCTTGTTTATTATACATACCTTTTTTTTTAAATTTTTTTCTGTGGTTTCCACTACATTCCTCTGTCCTGGTTTCCATCTTACCTCTCTGAATACTGTTTCTTGGTTTCTCTACCAACTCTGACCTCTTAACTTTAGATGTTCTGCTTCTCTTCTCTTGAGTGAGCTCCATCTAGCCCAGTGGTTTTTCATTTTATATGAATTTGGATAAAAATTGGTTGTATAATATGGGAACATTATTTTCTATAATCATATATCATTTTATTTTGAACTGCTATTCATACTGATGACAGAAAATGATAGATGTAGTCAGTATCAACTATATCAGTCTCTTTTTGTCTAAAAGTTTCTTTTCCATTTCAGGGGTTCTCTTCTCTACGCCCTCTTCCCAAGATGGCAGCTGGACGCAGGAGGAAGCTTAAGCATCCTCTTCATGCTGCTTTCCTCTCTTAGCTTCTGCTGGCCTTAGATGATATTAATATAAACCCATCTCTGTGATTCTGGGACACTGACTTCTGTCCTTGTTAAATGTTTATGGCATCTATAACTCATGGCCTCTCTTCTCACCATGCTTTAAGCCCAGTGAATGAACCACGATGCCTCAACTCCCACTTTTGGGTCACTATTCCTGCTTTTCTGAGGCCTGATTGTGACTTCCTTGGCATTCTTCATTTAAGCAGTCTGCTCTGTGGCCCTCAGTGCAGTGATGGCCTGGTGAACATGCCTGCCAGCACCAGAGCCATCTTCATTCCCACTGAGACACATAGGAGCTTCAGATTCCCATCCATGCCACCCACACACAGCCCGTGCTAACCTCCCTGGGAGTGGGGCACTACCTCAGCTTAAGGAACCTTCAGCTCAGGAAGCTTCTTCATTTTTTCCTACTTTTCTGTTCCTGCCTGCCACTCAATTATTCATCCAGGAAATACTTATTGAATGCCTAATAGGTGTCAGGCACTATTCTAGGTACAAGGGATACTACAGTAGGCAAAACAGACAACACCTCTGTTCTCATGGGCCTTATGTTCATTGCCCTTATCGACCACATAGTATACAGTGTTATGATGATCACAGAGCTTCTTTGAAGCTCCTAGTTTTTTCTGGCTCACCTGGATTTCCTGCCTCAAACCCTCTGTGTATCTCTACCAAAATCCCAACTCTAATCCCAAGGTTCAGCTCTGCTGGAGTGGGTGTAAAGAGGAAAAACAAGGGCATTTGTACCTGCCCGCTCATTTTCACTTCCTTCTGCCAGGCTCCTCCTTTGAGCGTTAGAAGAACTTTCCAGTTCCCATCCTCTCTGCCAGAAGCTGCCCTTCCATCCATCACATCCCCAGGTGTTCTTCACCCCTATCTTCTGTTAGGTCTATGAGCCTTGACCTCATGGCCTGGATTCAGTAGTAGAAAAGCTCTGGGAGGAGACATGCATAAAATTTTCTGAGAAGGCAAAATATACTGGGATGTGTTTTACAACATGATTTCCATAGCCATTTGCTGAAGACCCCCTAAAGCTACTATCCCTAAAGCTACCTGTCTGATCTCACCCTCTCCTGTGTGCCAGACCTAAATTTTGAACTGGACATTCACCTCCATGCCTCACATGTACTCATACTCATCAAGTCCCACAGTGACTGGATTCTCCTTCCTCGACCCAGCAGTGTTCTATCCTCTCCTCACCTTGACATCTTCAGTTTATGCTCCCTCGAATCCTTACATTCATTTTATTAGCAAGTTGTACCAATACTGTCTTTGAAATGTTTGATAAATCCATCTTATCCTTTCAATTTTCATTCTTATTATCTTGCATTGGATCATTGCAATATCCAACTTTCTTGCCTTTTGTCTCTTCCTTACCTCTACCAGGGATTCAGTCAGTCAGTGTACCGCTAATACCTCTGAACTGTCTGCCAGGCAGCATTAGGAAATGTGTGTGTCGGGGGTTGGTGAGTGTCATGTCATTGTTGTTTATCACTGTGACTTGGAATGCTGTTGGTATTTAAGGGGCGGCAGCCAGAGATGCTGATTATTATGCCATGTGCAAGACAGTCCTACACAAAATGTGTGCAACAGAACCAGGAAGAGATACATACGAAGAGATTTGTTGCAAGGAATTGGCTTACGTGACTATGGGGACTGGCAAGGCAAAATCCATAGGGAGAATCGGCAGGAAGAGCAGGCTGGAAACCTTGGGCATGGGCTGAAGCTGCTGTCCATAGGCTGAATTTCTTCCTCCTCTCAGAGAAGCCTCAGCTCTGCTTTGGAGACCTGCCAAGTGATTGAATCAGTTCTACCCAGGTTATCTAGGGTCATCTCCCTTAGCTGTCTGCTACATGCCTACTGAAATTACCTTTCAAAAAATCATATATCTGATCTTGAATGTGTTAAATATCTTAAACATATCCCATGCTTAAGACGAAAAGAAAATGTTCATATAGTTGAATCCTAGAAAGTTTCTCTAAGCTTTTGGTGAATTAAAACAAAGATTTCTATGATAATCTGACACTGTTAAACAGTCGAAATATGGCACACATCAGTGTCATCTTAAATTCCTTCTACTTTGAAGGACAAGGCAGCTGGTAGAACACTTACCAGAAAAGATTATTTTTTAAATTCACAGACCCTTCGTTATGGCATTCTTATTATAGTTTTTTAATAATATTTGATCTGTACGTTTTCTTAGCAAACTTTGACAGATATTTTATATTTTTCTTAAATTCTCAGATGTCTTTAAACTTGACCATTTAACAATTGAGCTGATATGCAAGCATCCAGATTCTAATTTTCTTAGTGCAATTTTTTTTAAAAAGTGCTATTTATTTATTTGAGTTGCTTTATTTTTATTATACCATATGTCATTTACCATTGTTGAGCACACTACTAAAGGCATGCATTTGCAATCCTCTGCTAGGAGATTAAATTAAGCCATGTAGAAAATGATGTATTTTAAAAGGACAATATTTTTGTGAACATCTTTGCTTTTATTGTCTGGTTAATTGTTGACTGAATTTCCCCCAAGGCTGTGAAAATTCAGCAAGTAATGATGCAGGGAATGAAGTATCAGAAAAAATCATGACTTGTTTGGGAAATGTTCTATACTTGTTATGTTTTAAGAAAATAAAGCAGTGACTTATAGACTCCTATGCAAATATAGACACAATTCTTGCATCCACACTACAATCCTTTTGTGTGTGTGTGTGTGTGACATCTAATTTACATGCAGTAAAACATACAAGTTTTAAGTTCTTAGTTCAATGACTTTTGACACATGTGTAACCACCCGAAACAAGAATCAGAACATTTACCTCACCTCAGAAAGTTCCCTTTGACTCTCCTATACAATTCCCTGCCCAAGGACAAAGACTGTTGTGATTTCTGTCACTATAAATTACTTTTGCCTGGTGTTTGACTTTGTATAAATCAAACACATGCACTCTGTAGTATCTGGCTTCTTTCTTGTGACATAATGTCTGTGAGATTGTTGTAGCAGCAATTTGTTTACATTGCTAGGTGGTGTTAATTTGTATGAATACACCATAACTTGTTTCTCTGTTCTCCTGTTGATAAACACTTATGTTGTTTCCAGATTTGAGGTTTTATAAGTAAGGATGGCATGAACTTTTTCATATAAATCTTATGGTTAAGTTTTCATTTCTCTTAGATAAATACCTAGAAATGGAACTTCAGGGTTATAGGTAGTTGTATGTTTAACTGTAAAAAAACAAAAAACAAAAACTACCAAATATTTCTCCAAAATGTACTGTTTAACATTTTCAGAAGCAGTGTTTGAGAGTTCCAGGTGTTATCAAAATCCTTGTCAAAATTTGGTATTGTCAGTCTTTTTTATGTTATCCTCTGTAGTGTAATGGGTATCTCTTTATGGTATTAGTTTGCATTTTCCTGATGATCAATGATGTTGACCACCTTTACATGTGCTTGTTGGCTATTTGTATATCTTTGTGTATATCTTTGTGTGTATGTATTAAATGTCTGTTCAGGTCTTTTGCCCATCATTTTAGTGCATTATTTGTGTGTTTTTTCTTGATTTGTAGGAGTTCTTTATGTATTCCAGATATGAACCTATTTTCAAACATAGGTATTGCAAACAGTTTTCACAGTCTGGCTTGCCTATTTATTTTATTAATAGTATTTTTTGATGAGCAGAAAATTTTAATTTTGATAGAGACCAATTTTATTCATTTATTTTTTGTGGTTGTTAGAGTTTTTTGTATCTTTTAAAAGAAATTGTTGACTACCTCACAGTTGCAAAAATAGGAATCCTATTTTTTTTTGTAAATGTTTTATGACTAAAGCTTTTATGATTAGACTGATGGTCTATTTTGATTTAATTTTGTGTATAGAATAATGAAGAGACTGATTTTTTTAAAATATGGGTATCCAGTTTTTCCAGCATCATTTCTTAAAATGTCTAATCTTTCCTCATTGCTTTTGCTAAGTATTTCATTGAAAATTGCTTGAAAATATATTTGTGGATCTATTTATTTTCTTGTTTTGCTTATAGCTCTTTTAATTTTAATTATTTATGGATACATAATAGTCACACTTATTTATAAACTACATGTGATATTTTGATATAAGCATACAATGGGTAATGATGAAATCAGGGTAATTGTGATATCCATCACTTCAAGCATTTATCAGTTTTTGAGTTAGGAATATTCCAATTCTGCTCTTTTGAAATATATAATAAATTGTCAACTATAGTCACCCTAATGTGCTATTGAAACTAAATTTTATTCCTTTTATCCAACTGTATATTTGTACCCATTAACCCTTCCCTCTTTATCCTCCCCTCCCTACTACCTTTCTCAGCCTCTGGTTACCATCATTCTATTCTTTACCTGCATGAGTTCAATTTAGCTCCCACATATGAGTGAGAACATGCAAGTCTTTCTATGCCTGACTTATTTTACTTAAAATAATGTCCTACAGTTCCATCCATGCCATTGGAAGTGACAGAATTTCATTCTTTTTATGTCTGAATACTATTTCATTTTATTTGTACCACTTTAAAAAAATCTGTTCATGTATTGATGGACACTTAGGTTGATTCGTATCTTGGCTATTGTGAGTAGTGCTGTGATAAACATGAGAGTGCAGATATCTCTTTGATATAATGATTTCCTTTCTTTTGGATATATACCCATCAGTGGGATTGCTGGATCATATCATATGTTAATTCTGTTTTTAGTTGTTTGAGGAACCTCTATACTGTTTTCCATAGTGGCTGTACTAATTTATATTCCCATCAACAGAATATGAGGGTTCCCCTTTCTCATGGATCTATTTTTTTATTGATATATAATATTTTACATATTTATGGGGTACATGTGAGTATTTGTTACATGCACATGATGTATAATGATCAAATCAGGGAATTTGGGGTGTCCATCACCTTGAGTATTTATCATTTTTGTGTGTTGGTAATATTTCAAGCCCTCTCTTCTAGCTAATTTGAAATATATAATATACTATTGATAACTATAGTCACCCTACTCTGCTATCAAATGTTGGGGTTTATTTCTTCTATCTAACTTTATGTTCATACCCACGTGTGGATCTAATTCTGAACTCTATTCTGTTCCATTGATCTATATGTCTATACTTAGGCCCATAGCACACTGTTTTGATTATTGTAGCTTTTTAAAAATGTCTTATTTTATTTTACTTGACAAATAAAATTGTATATATGTATTGTGTACAACATGATGTTTGAAATATATACACATTGTGGAATGGCTAAATTTAGCTAATTAACATATCCATTGCCACATACAATTATTTTTGTGGTGAGAATATTTCAAATCCATTCTCTTAGCATTTTTCAAGAGGATAATATGTTATTACTAACTATAATTATCAAACTGTGCAATAGGTCCTTGAATTTATTTGTCCTATCCAATGGGAGCTCTGTATTCTTTAATATTGCAGTTTTTTAATAAGGCTTCAAATCATGTTGTATATGTCCTTTAATTTTGTTGTTCTTTGTCAAGTTTGATTTGGCTATGCTAGGTCTGTTGTATTTCCTTATTATTTTTAGAATCAGTTTGTCAATTTATTCAAAAAATCATACTACAATTTTGATTTTTACCCTTTGTTTTCACACAGAGAGGATTATCACAATGTTTATAAAACTCAATCTTTTATGTCACTTACTCAACAATATTTGTTAAACACTTTTTTCTGAGGACTATTTTAGTCTCCTGAAACGAAAGTGATCAAAATAGCCAAAGACCCCCTCCTTCATAGTGGGGGAAGGCAAATAATAGATAAAAATATATTTAAGAGCTATGGATAAAAATAAAAGGAAGCAAGGTAGTGGAGAGTGATTGTTGGATGCAGGGAGACAGGCTGTTTTACATAGGAATGTCAGGGAAAGCCTCTATAAGTATTTGACATTTAAACAGATACCTGAATACAGTTGACTCTTGAACAATGTGGGTTTGAACTGAGCGGGTCCACTGAAACATGAAATTTTTTATAATATATATAACACACAAAATATGTGTTAATTTACTGTTTATGTTATTGGTAAAGCTTCCAGTCAAAAGTAGGCTATTAGTAGTTAAGTGTTTGGGGAATTAAAAGTTACACAGAGATACCTTAAAGCGATACAAGTAGATATACCATGTGATCCAGCTATCCCATTACTGGGCATCTACCCAAAAGAACAAAAGACACTCTATAAAAAAGACATCTGCACTCGAATATTTATAGCAGCACAATTCACAATTGCAAAGATGTGGAAACAACCCAAGTGCCCATCAATACATGAGTGGATTCATAAAATGTGGTATATGTATACCATGGAGTACTATTCAGCTATAAGAGACAATGGTGATATTGCACCTCTTGTATTTTCCTGGATAGAGCTGGAACCCATTCTACTAATTGAAGTATCCCAAGAATGGAAAAATAAGCACCACATGTACTCACCAGCAAATTGGTATTAACTGATCAAAACCTAAGTGGACATATAGGAATAACATTTATCGGGTGTCAGGCCGGTGGGAGGGGGGAGGAGAGGATGGATATATACATACATAATGAGTGCGATGCATACCATCTGGAGGATGGACATGCTTGAAGCTCTGACTTCGGGGGGGAATGGGAAGAAAGGCAACACACAGAACCTAAACATTTGTCCCCCCATAATATGCTTAAATAAAAAAAATAATAAAAAATTACACGTGGATTTTCAACTGCATGGAGGATCAGCACCCCTAAACCTTGTGTTGTTGAAGAGTCAACTGTACATTAAAGGGATGATCCCTGCAAATATCTGAAGGCATAACATTGATGGCAGAAGGAACAGCATGTCTAAAGAACCTGAGGTAGGAGCGTGCCTGCCAAGCTCAGGGAGCAGCAGGGAGGCCTGTGTGGCTGAGTGCAGTGGAGCAGGGGGAGATGGGAGGGCAGGAGGTTGCCATAGTTCATGCCATAGACTTGAGTGATGTGAGTTCTAAGCAAGCAAGAGGCTACTATTAGGCTTTAAAAGGAGACAGCTGGCAACTGTGTAGGACGAGACCACTGAGAGCCAAGCATGGAAGCAGGGAGATTGGTTAAGAGGAGATTGTGGTGGACCAAGCAAGAGATGATGTTGACTCTTTTCTTGATTTTTAATTCATTTGCTACTGGTACTTAATCAGTTTGGTATTTTGACATCATGTGCTAAATATGCAGTTTAATAAGAACTAGATCTTTCCTTATGTAATTCTGTGTTAAAAATAGAACAGTCAGCGGGGTTCTAATTTGTGGGGTTTATTCATGTTGACACCATTCATGTCTAATTTCATACTCTTTAATGCTTTAATAATTGCTGGATTTCAATTGCATTTTTTGTTTTTGAGAAATACAAATTAGAATGTCTTAAAATGTGCCTACTGGATGGTCTTCTGTTCATTATTTCTTTTATATGTTAAATAGAATTATCTGATTCTGGACTCATTTGAAATGCATTTGGAGATATTAGCATACACATTTAGTTCTATTCTAACGTTAGTCTGCAGTCTTAGAAGAACATGGTGGTTAGCTCGTATAGCCAAAACAATCTTAAATAAAAAGAACAAACTGGGAGGCATCAGTCTTCCTGACTTCAAGCTGTACTATAAAGCAATAATAGTTAAATCAGCCTGGTACTGGCACAAGAACAGAAGCATAGATATCTGGAATAGATCTGAAATACCAGAGATGAAACCATCAGTATATGGCAATCTAATCTTTGATAAAGCTGACAAAAATATAAATTGGGGAAAAGAATCTCTCTTCAATAAATGGTGCTGGGAAAACTGGTTAGCTACATGCAGAAGAGCAAATCAGGATCCCTACCTCTCACCTCTCACAAAAATTCACTCAAGATGGATAACAGACTTAAACCTAAGACATGAAACCTTAAGAATCCTAGAAGAGGATGTTGGGAAAACTCTATCAGACATTGGCCTAGG
>VSMD01041153.1:0-15556 GCA_008750895.1 Mirza zaza
GCTTTTGATAAGGGTGTATTGTGTTCCTGTTTGAAGTGGAATTTGTGAATAGTTGCACAGCTCAGCAATATTTTTTTTTTTTTTTTTTGAGACAGAGTCTCGCTTTGTTGCCCAGGCTAGAGTGAGTGCCGTGGCGTCAGCCTAGCTCACAGCAACCTCAAACTCCTGAGCTCGAGCAATCCTGCTGCCTCAGCCTCCCGAGTAGCTGGGACTACAGGCATGCGCCACCATGCCCGGCTAATTTTTTTTTTATATATATATTAGTTGGCCAATTAATTTCTTTCTATTTTTATAGTAGAGATGGGGTCTCGCTCAGGCTGGTTTTGAACTCCTGACCTTGAGCAATCCGCCCGCCTCGGCCTCCCATAGTGCTAGGAACTCAGCAATATTTTTTAATTCTGTCTGCTTAACAGCCTATCATGTCAAAGAAGATCAAGAACACTGAAGGAAGAAAATAGATTTTTAAATGATTGGGAATTACAATATTATCTTGTTTCTTCTAAAGATAAGATGATTTGCTTGTTTTGTGATACTGCAATATCAACATTAAAGAAATTCAGTGCTCATCAGCATTATATTAATAATGCTCATAAGGACACAAATATTTTAAATTAGAAAGGCATGAAAGGTTGTATTGCAGAAATTAAAAGATGAAAAGAAAAAGTGAAGACAATTCTTTTAAATGCAATGAGACCTGGAAATAATGCCACTGAAGCAACTTGTAAAGTAGCTTATATACTCAGGAAAAAAGGGAAGCCAGTCAGTGATGTAGAATTTGTAAAAGAATGCATTGTCAAAGTTGTAGTATGCTTAGACCACAATAATGTTTCAAAGTACAAACGACTGCCTCTTTCAAGGAGAACCATAACTGATCAGCAGCATGAATTAGGCTTAAACTTAAGAGAACAACTTCATGAAATACTTAAAAAGTAAAATATATATTATTCAATCAGCACAGGTTTTATACTCATTCAGGTCATAATGGAAGATTTTCTTTGCTATGAAGAGTTTCTCACTTTGGGCACTCTTGAGAATAGAACACAAGGAATAGATATCTTCAATAACTTTTAAGATAAATTTTGTGAAGTTGGACTGAGTTTGGTAAATTTAGTCAGTGTATGTACAGATGGTGCACCTTCCATGACAGGAAAACATGAAGAGTTTATTACATAGATTTAAAAAGTATTAACAGATCCAGATGCTCTCATTTCTTTTCATTGTATCTTGCTTGCATCAGGTGCTCAGGCCCCCACTCCAGGCTGACAATGTGGGCTGGGTGTGATAAATAATAAATAATGAATAAATAAGTAAGTAGTGCTAAAGCTACTATTTTAGATGACACTTTGCAACAAGTCATAAGTATTGTTAACTATGTTTCTGCAAATGCAACACAGTATCATCAATTTCCTAACACACTAAAGTTGAATGATGAGGCATTCAGTGTGGATTTGCCTTATTCTAAAATACATTATTGCAGGGACAGGTGTTAGCCACAATTTTTTCTCTGCAAGAACAGATAGTCAAATTTTATGAAGAACAGAATCAACAATGTGAATTATTAAAAGAAAATTTCTATAGGAATGCACCATTTGATATCATGTAAAATCAGAATGCTTTTAATATTTCTTCGCAATGTAAAACTAAGTCCATATGAGATATGCGGCAAAAAAAAATCCAAGCATTTCAAAAAAAGCGATATTTTTCAAAACACTTCTTCCTCAAAAGGAAATTTTGAATGAATATTTTACCTAGGTAGCAAAGGTCATTGATGAGCAGGGTGATACATGCAAATCATTTGAAGAATACAAGGTTGTTATAGACCTATTAATTGGAGAATACAGCGAAAGATTCACTGACTTTCCGAATCATGACATCACACTCAAATTAGCATTTTAGTCTCACCCAATTGATATCACCAAGGCACCCAAAGAACTACAGATGAAATTGATTAAACCCTCAGTAGATGACATTTTAAAGTCATTATTTGATGCTAAATGGAAAAATGCAGTAAAATACCCATGCCCTCATCAACATGCCTGAAAAATGCTTTCTTGCTTTTCAACCATTTATTGTTGTGAATCTACATTCTCTTACCTAACCCTAATCGAGACACCCTGAAGGTCACAAATGACTGATACTCATCTGGAGAATCAACTGGAACTGCAGACCTCCATGCTGCAGCCAAATATTCAAGTACTTTCCAACAACAAAGTCCTTAAAAGGTTAGTTAACTTTAAAATTAACAAATAGTTTTCATTCTTGAAATTACTAAGTACATAGTACTTAAATTTTATAAAATAATGTACATTTTTAAGTATATCTAATTGGAGTTTCTTGAATTCGGCCTTATTTGATCACAGCCAAATTAATTCGGCCTTCCAACATGAAAAGGTCCCCCACCCCTGCTGTAGTTTCACAGGTGCTCCAACACCAACATGGAGTGGCCATGGGAGATGAGAAAATCCAGTGCCTTCTAGCCCCTCTGGGGACCTCTGTAGTGTGGTCATGACATTCTGGCATGTTCGCAGTGGAGGAACTGCAGGCCTGCTGGTAGCCACCACGGTAACAGACCAACCCAAGGCATGTGAATAACAGTGGGAAATCCACAACCCAAGTGGGAGCCAGGGGGACCAGCAAGGGTGGGAGCTGAAGGAACAGACCCCCCCCCCCATACCCCAGCCTTAACCCAGCAGCAGGATGCCCAGAGGCAAGATCCGGTGAGCTGGAAGCTTCCAAGGAAGTTCAGACTAACTGTAAAAAGTAGACAATTGAATAACCTTAAAAAAAAAATAAGGGAAACTGTCAGGTTTTTGTACAATTTGGGAGTGGAGTGTAAGGTAAACATCAGTGTCGTGTGTTACTTTCAACTATACACAAGCTCTCCATGGAGCTCTGGAAAGAACCTCAGCTTTGGAGCCAGACACACCTGGTTCCAGTGTAGAAATGCCCATCATCTCTTTTGTGGAGTGAGGGGAAACTTTCCTTTGTCAAGTAAAAATATAAAGGGAATTCTTGCCTCCCTGAAACAGGAAGAGAATTAAATGAGAAGGCAAGGGAAGGATGGTGCCACCCTCCAATATAAGCGGATCTGCAGTTTGCTGAGCAAATAGAGGAGGGAGAGTCATTTCTGATCCATCACGGGGCCCATAAAACACTCTTGGAAGAACAGCGTGGCAGCTGGGAGTGAAGCGTGGGACTCCGGCCAAAAGTGCTCTAACCGTAAAGGGTGCGGGTGCTTCAGGCTGTTCCCTAACTGGTCTTAGAAATTACACATTTGACTTGAAAAATTTTTTCTTCCTTGTGAATTCCCCAGAGTGTTGGGTGTGTCTCTGGAGACATTTTCTCAGGAAGGCGGCCAAGCTTTCAAAATCAACTTTGGAAATCATTCAAAGCCTCAAATTTGAGTATTATTTTTGCACCCAAACTGCATATGCTCAAAACTAACAGGTGTTCCTGTTAAAATGCTTCTCATTTTCACCTCTCTCAGTTCAACATGAGATTTTAAATTTTCTGAAGAGCCAGAGGTGTTTCTTCCTTTTTTAAAGTAAGAAGTTGACAGTTCTCTTTGAAATGTTAAAAGCAGGTGAAATCTGTGAAAAGCAGCAATTGTCCCCAGGGAGTGAAGTGAGCACGGAACTTATACTTTAAACCCTGTGCTGTTTAAATTAGTGTGGGCATGGATTGCTTCAGTGACTTTTTTTTGTTTTGGAAAGCATTTTAAAATTAGGTGGAATTCTGACATCTGAATCTATTCTTCTCAAGCAAGAAACATATGGTCCTAGGAAAACCTGCAAATCTATGAACTGTGTGTGTGAGTGGGAGGGAACGGAGCCCTGAGATAGCCAGTTCTTCCTGCTCTTGGCTGCCTAGTGCCCTTACAGCTGGCTCTGTTCTGTAGCGAGAAAAACTGTGTTGAGAGCCTACAGTCTAGTCCTGACTCTGTCTGAGTGGCTGAGGGATCTTGGGAAGATCAGCCAAGTCCTGGTTTAGTTGGCCAGTGGATCCAGATGAAGTTCTTGCTTCACTAGCCTGAGAGTCCACTGCTAATTTTTGCACCACTGCTGAGTGACTAGAGTTCAGCTTTTGGGGGTGACCTCGTCCCTGCCACCTCTGCCCGATGGATGTTCTTTTCTTCTCTGACGATGGTTTGCCAAAAGCAACAAGGAGCCGTTTCAACATAAAAAATACCTGTTACAACAGGTAACAGCCAAAGATGTGCTGATACCCAGAGGACTCAGTGGCAACACTCCTAAATGACCCCAGAGAAAATGAATAGTAATACTAGTTCTCAATACGGACTGTGGATGTAATCCTAACCTTAGGAAGAAACTTTAGGGAACTATGTTGAGTTTACCAGGCTATCATAGGCCACCTCGGTAAGAGCAGCATGCTGACTAGCAAACCCAGCCTCAAGAGGAGCCCCACCTTCTTCCTGGTGCTCCTTCCAACAGTGGCTGTCCCCAAACCTCTCGTGAGCTCCAGCTCTGGAACTGTCCCCAGTAGGTAGACTCTGGGATCTTCCTGCCCACACCATTCCGCACAGCCATTAGGACTCAGACAAAGCCTGGGAAGGGACTTGGGCTGGAGCCGAGCAGACAACTGACGTGGAATGGTGTATTAAGCCCAGCGGCCCCAGCCAGTTTCCTAGTGTGGATTCGTTTTAAAGTTTGCAGATGTTGAAAAGCACAGACCGTCAAAATGTCCTTGGTCATTGATTTGCTCACTGAGCTATCTGAGCATGTGATATAAATCGCTTCTCTAATCTATAGCAAAAGAAGAGGGTCAGTGACATGAACCACTGGCCAGTCTCTGGCAACAGGCAATGTCTACCCTGGCTGCCAGGCACTAGGGAGACCCTGGAGAGCTGAACCAGGTACTGGCATCTCCCATGGGCCCTTCAAGGCTGGGAACCAGTGTCAGATTCCCTGTCAGAAGGATATCTATTAAGGCAAAGGAGAGGTAAGCATCACATCACAAGAGCAAACGCAAATTCTATGCATGTGTACAAATGCGGGATACATGTGAGTGTCTTCACTTGCTGGTTTCCAGAAGGGAGCTTCTTAGGCTGGCCTATCTTCCTCTCTGCATCCACAAATAAAATCACATTTATTCTTCAGCCAGGGACAGCCCCCACCCCATGCTGAACAACATGGAAACCGCCCCCCATGCATTTTCCTTTCTCCCTCCTTGCTGGAAGGGTGTTTGCATGCTCCCCAGCTCTTTCATCCTCTGGCCATTGGGCCGGGTTGCCTCCTCTTGCCTCAGTGTGATCTCCCAGCCATCTCCCGATGACAGCTTCCCCGGGCCAGGTGGCAGGTGGGTGCCACGGTGGACCCTCAGCATGTCCTCTCATTGCAGAGCCCTGCACTGCTCACAGCTGACCAGAGAGCCCTGGCCAGGTGCAAAGGTGCAACAGGCCCACCCAGCCTGCCACAACCCTCGGGGATCCTGCCCATCATTCGCCCCTGGGCTCAGGTCTTGCATCTTCAGGAGCTCCCCATGGGGGGGAGGGGGAACGGTGCTGAGTGCTAAGAGTCACAGCACGTGTCAATGCCACCTTGAGGAGATTCTTGAGCTGGGGCTGGAAGGATGAGCAGGAACTGGCTTGGGAGTAGAGGCTTGAAGGACCTCGGCAGGGTGTGTGGGAAACAGACTAATCTCTCCTGAGGAATGTCCCTTCCACCCCCCACCCACCATCTCCCATAGGCCTAGAGCACTGGGCTCCCCAACACCACCTGCGGCCAGGGCCAGGCAGGTACTCAGGCACCGTGTGCCATTATTGAAGGGACACCCAGAGACCCTCCCTGATGGAAGAGGAGCCCAAAGCACTCTTGTCATCAGTCTACCTGGCTGAAGGACCCCCATGCCTCCCTTTTTCATACCTTAGCCCAGGGGTCCTCAAACTTTTTAAACGGGGCCAGTTCACTGTCCCTCAGACCATTGGAGGGCTGGACTATAGTTTAAAAAAAACTATGAACAAATTCCTATGCACACTGCACGTCTTATTTTGAAGTAAAAAAAACAAATGGGCAAAAACACCCGCATGTGGCCCGCGGGCCGTAGTTTGAGGACGCTTGCCTTAGCCAGTCCGACTCCTCTGCTGGTCCGGGAAGCCCACACGACCTGGCTTACCATGCCGGCCCACCTCCCCTCACCCTGCCCAGTCTCAGCCCTCTCTGCAAAGTCTCCGTTCCCTGTCCCACCCCCGACTGAGCAACCCACCTCCCTGGCCTTTAGCACAGACAGCACTTACAGTGTGGTGATTCCTTGTCTACACAGCTGCCTCCACCAGCAGAAGCTCCCTGTTCGTCTTCTGTGTCCCTGGGACCAAGCACATGACCCAGCCCAGGGCATGTGTTCAATGAATGGGTGATGACTGGGCCTCCTGCACCTGTGGGCAGACTCTCCCGATGCCTGCCCTGGCCGTAGGCTCCCTTCCTCCAGGCCTTGAATCAGGCTGCCCCTGTACCTGATGTGCCCTTTCGTTTCATCACTGTCTGAAACATCAAGGTCCAGCTGTGACCCCACACCTTTAACAGCTGTGTGAGCATCTGCCTTGGTGCAGATGGCTTCTTGTACCCATGCTCTTGCAGGCTGGTGAGAGAGGTAGCTCTGTGCCCATTTCACAGACGGGAAGAGGACTCAGAGACAGTCAAGGACAAGTTCAAGTTCACACTATGGGTCAAACCCAGGTCGTCTGACTCCAGGGCCTGTGCTGTCTACATTTCACCAGCTGTTCAAGACATGGTCCTTCTCCCAGCCACATCTGAGGAACGAGCAGGAAGAATTGCATTTGATGGAATTTTTACTGACACTAAAAGTTAACATTCAACCCTGGGCAGTGGCTCTTCCCCGGCAGAAGGTTCCTGCTCTGGCCACTGAGACTAGTGCCGGGAGCTCTCCCAGCTGGGCATTTACAGCTCTCTGTGTTACAGGTCACGGAATGCTTCTCGAAAAGCTGGTTTTCTTCTTGGGAGAGGCTGACTCTACCCTTTGGGAGAATTCCAAGTCTGTTGGTGCCCTACCCATTGGGAAAACCTCTCATCGCTGTATAAATGTCCGAGGCGGCCTCAAGGGAGGACTTCTGCACGCAGCTCCCTCCTCAGGGCACGAGGTTCCAGGTTCTGCCATCTCGCCATGAGGCTTCTAGTGCTTTCCAGCCTGCTCTGCACCCTGCTTCTCTGCTTCTCCGTCTTCTCCGCAGAAGGTAGGGCTGCCCTGGAGTGTCGGGTCTGAGCAGGGATCCCAGCATCTGGGAAGATTCCATTCCTGACCTGTGGGGAGGGAGGCAGGCCCCGGCAGGCGGTGCTGGGCCCTGGAGAGACGGGGATCTCGCTCCTAAACTTCCGTCGCACCTACAAGCACAGCGGCAGCTCCAGCAGGTGGCTCGGGGGCGTCAGGCCCCACAGTCTCTGTCCACAGCCCCCGCTCCGCCAAACACACTCCCGCGCTAAGGAAAGCAGGGTGCTCGCCACAGTAACACACGCACAACCAGCAGAAGTTGCCCGCTCTGACCCTGGAGGCCAGTGCTGGGAGTTCTCCAGGCTGGGCGCTTGCATCTGGGTTCCATGCCTACGTCCTACCTGTCTAGACGTTCTGGAGCCGCTCCACCGTGCGTGTGCCATGCTTGCAACAGAGTACATCAGTGCTGGGTGACCCTCCAGTCTGAACATCCCCAAACCTTGTGCCCGGAAAACAACCACGGCAGATGGGATGAGCGTGTCTGTGGTTGGGGGCGGGGTACATTTATGCGTGTTCAGAAGTGGGGGCATGTTCTTTTCACCTCTATGGATGTGAAGATCTAGCTCTCTTGCCTCTCTTGATTCAGATAGCTGAGTATTTTGAGCTTTTCCTTTTGCCTAACCCTCTAGAAACTGTCTACTTTTATTTTTTGTTGTAGTGGTTATGGTTATTTTAACACTTTTTGGAGCCAGGGATATAAAAATATATAAAGAGGGGAAACACCCATAATTTCATGATTCAAGAATAGCCATGTTCAACACTGTGTTTATTTCCTTTCAATCTTGCACACAGCATTTTAAAATTTAATGGACGTATCTCTATACGTTGACTATACGTTTCACATGTTGTCTTTTGTAAATTTATCATCATGTTATTGTAATCACCCAAAATACTTATGATTGAAGTTATTCTGGAAGCATTTAATACCAGAATGTCAGCAGCTGCCATCTCTGGGCAGGCAGATTATAGGAGATATTTGTTTTCTAAAGTTTCTGCAATGAAAATGTGCCACATATATATAATACGAAAAACAGTGCATAGAATTCCTCATAAACACAGTCCATGGCATGAAGTTTATCAGACCCGTAGATTTGGACATGTTAGAGGTTGCCAGTGCTTCCCTAATGACAATTCAATGAGGATGGATATCTTTGCCCATAACATTTCCTATTTATTCAGGACTATCTCTGGTACATTCCTGAAGTGGTGTCATTCAACTAATATTTTTAGGTATAACTTGCCATCCAGTGAATGTGCCATGATAAATATGTGTGCTTAGACATTTACATGGTTCACACGTTGCACTATTTTAAGTATGTGGTAAAAGACATGTGTGTACATAAAATATTTTTCATATTCAGGCTTAGTTTCTCAGACTAGGTCACCAAGGGGAGAATGGCTGTGTCAAAAGGCACAGACATTTCCGAGTCACCCTGCCGAACTGTTTCTGGGACAGGAACAGGAGGAGAATGAGTTCCGGGGGCAGAAAATCTGCCAACGTTGTTATTTCTGAAAAGCAAATTACAACAAGGCCACCCCTTCCCCGGGGCCTGAGCCCGACTATAGCCTGGCTGGATCTGCATTTCCTTGAATAAATATTTCTGAGCCCTGGGCCTTAGGAGTGGAATCTGCATTTCCTTGAATAAATATTTCTGAGCCCTGGGCCTTAGGAGTGGAAGCTCACTCAGGTCGTTCACGAACAAGCTCGCTAAGGGAGGGTGTCTGCTCCTTTTGGCTATGCTCAGGGAGAAGGCGTCCTGCCAAGCCCTCGAGACTCAGGCCCTGCTGCCAGCGCGTTCCCAGCCACAGCCTGACGGCCCTGAGAGGTAAGCGCCCACCCTGCCCCGACTAGTGGGGGGTTCTGCAGTGGCAGGGGCAGGCCGCACGAGCCGACCAGCTCCCACCCACACCTGAGAGGGGGCAGGAGTCCACAGGGGGCCACAGCAGGTGTGCTCTCAGCCCCAGGGAGCTTACAGTCCCATGCAGGGGGGAAACTGCTCCCCCCAAAAAGGGCAACAAATCAGTCATTTTGAACTGAACGTATCTGCCAAAGAAAGGAGCAGGATGCAATCAGACAATGGTGGGGGAGCACCCTACCTTGGGTGGAGGTGTCAGCGGGGGCATCTCTGAGACCTGAGGGAAGGCCAGGCGCCCACGTGGGGATCACGGAAGTAGAGGTGCAGGCGGAGCGGGCCACAGGGGCGAAGGCCCGGGTGGGCAAGAGGGAGGCGTGGAGGACAGAGAGGAGCTGGGTGGGAAGGTGCTCGCAGGACCCACAAACCAACGCTGCCTGTGAGTCCCCTGGACCTGGAGCGCCGCCAGCAGCTCAGGTCACCAGCAGGTGGGGGGCGCACAGGTCCAGAGAGCCCCAGCTTGGCGGCGGGTGATGCAGCCCCCAGAGGTACAGCCAGGCAGCCTCCAGGCTCCACGCCCAGGGGCGAAACCCAGAAGAGCAAGGCTGTCCTTTTTCCCAAGGCCCGAGTGGCACCAGCGCGAGGGGAACAGGCCCAGGCACAAGGAGGGCTGCGGACACCCAGCTCCCAGCGTGGGGCTCCAGGCCTGGGGCAGAGGGAGGCACTGCAGTCGCCTGGCCCCGGTGGGAGATTAGGGCTGCCGGACCTCTGCTGCCTTTGGTAGGAGTGTCCCAGAGCATGGGACAGGCAGGGCCCCACTGGAGGCTGTGGAGCCTGACACCAACCTAGGGCTGCTGTCTGGACTCTCTGCAGCCGCAGTGCCCTCCCCAGGAGACCGAGAGAGCCCCCGCCCTACTCTCTGTGGCTGTGGCACCAGAGCCTCCAAGCCCTGGCCAGCCACCAAGAGCCCTGTCCACAGAAGGGGGAGCTCGGATGTAAATGAGGGGGTGGGCAGAGGGAGGCAGCGAGATAGGATGGCTCTAGCCCCAGACCTTTTCTCCCAAGGATGCTGACAGCCCCTCCTTCCAAGCTGGCATCGCACCCAGCGGGCCGGGTAAAAATAGCCCGTTCTCACACGCCCCTCCTTCCTGAACCGAGTGTGAGGCGCCCGCCAGGCGAAGTGGTGGTGAGGCTTTGGGTTGCTCTGCTCCCCAGGCCTGGCGGGGGAGGGCAGTGCTGAGAAAGAAGGTGAAACCTTCCAAAGAGAGAGATGGGGCCGCTCCAGGGAGGGCTCATCCCCTCCCCTACCCCCTCCTCTCTCCACTCCCGCCTGCAGCACGCACTGCTCAGAGGTGGTAAAGAGAAGCAGAGGGGGTGTGAGCACCCACATATACACACATGCGCTACACACAGCTACACACAGACGCACACTATACACACACAAACCCATACACAAACGCCCAGAGACACACACATATATATGCATTGCACACACAGAAACACGTGCACACAGCACGCGCGCGCACACACACGCACGCACAAACAGTTCCTAGCAAACACAGCCAGGTTAACTCCTTGTGCACAGTGCTGTGGGAGAACGATCCAGGTCTGTGGTTCCTGTGTCAAGACTGGATCTCTTTTCATGTGTATATTTTAAAAATTTCATCGCAGAAAGCCACAAACAACTTAGAGCAAGAAGAGCGAAATAGATGTATTTATTGGGGCCTTACCATGTGATTTCATTTAAATCCTTGGAACCACCCTAGAGAAGTCTCGTCACCATTGCATAGATTGAGAAACTGAGGCTCAGAAAGAAACTGAGGCAGAGCCAGAAGCCAGGATATGTTCTCCTTTTTCTACCACAACAAAGTACCTCCCCCAGAGAGAAAGTTTCCTGCAGAGTGCGTGTGAAGACATGGGCGTGCCCAGTGGGCGGAACGGCAGACTTCCCAGAAGGAAGCGCCATCTGGGCTGGAGTCTCAGCCCCACCACCCGCTAGCTGTGTGCCCTTGAGCAGGTCACCGGGCGGGCGTTGCTCAGCCTCAGCCCCCCCTCTGTGGAAAGGGCATGAAAGGGGATGACGATAGAATTGGCCTTAGCGGGCTACAGCGATGAGTCAGTGGGGCCATGTCCGTAAAGCATTTGCACCCCGCCTGCCACGCGGCACCCTGTGAACATGCCCTGCTGTTGCCGTGGAGGGGACTGAGCCCTGCCAGGACTGCTGGTGTGAGAGACCAGCGATCCCAGCACAGAAAACCAAAGCCTGCGCATTCCCGCCTGGGATTGATGGCTCCGCCTGCCGTCTCATGGGGCTGGCCGTGGGATTCAGAGAGAAGGAGGGAGAAGATGAATGAGTGTTCCTGGAGTATTGTGCAAGCAACAGCGGGACTGCTGCGGGGCCAGGTTCCGGGACATGTGACAGTGCCCTGCGTCTGCCTGCACAAGGAGAAACACGCCCTGGCTGCCTTGAGGATGTCTGTGAGCTGCCGGCCACAGCTGCGACACACACAAGCCAGATAGCGACTGGTCCTTGTTCTAAAGTGTCTTCCTTGGGCACTGCTCTATATCTCAGTGCCATGCCGGGCCCATGGGGACAAGATGTGGACGGCCCAGGGCTCTGGGTCAATGTGACCAAGCCATCTTCAAAAATTAATGTGCTAAATGGCTGATTTGCTGACTTTATTACATTTACCAATTTACTAAAAAAAAAAAAAAAAGGCTTTCTCTAAAGTATTTAGAAAGCCTGTAACAGTCTGTATAGCAGCACTGCCACAGCAGCAGTAGTTTTAAAATAATGTTCACTCTGCAGACTTGGTTGGCTCTGGAGAGGCACCGGGCACTGGTCTCAAGCCCAGGCCACTCGGCTTAAGCTGGGGTCAGACTGATGTCATGTGATCCCCTCCAGCCAGGAAGGCTATGATCCTGGGACCCTCGTCAGGCCTTTGGATGAGTTTCAACAACTAAACTTGGTTTTTGTTGGCATGTAAGCTAGTGCTTACATATCAGTTAATAGGTGCAGCACTTATGTCTGCTAACTTATTCAATGCTCAGAATATTCCTAAGAGTTAGATACTATTACTATCCTCGTTTTCACAGGTGAGGGACTAAAGCACAGAGAGGTTAAGTAACTTGTTGAAAGTCACACAGCTAGTAAGTGGTAGTGCTGGGTTATAAATAATCTGACTCCAGATTCTATGTTCTTAACTACCACTCCACATTGCATATAGTAAGAATTTGGGAAAAGGAGGAGAAAAAAAGAATAATCTCATTACCATAACTTAATAATCTTTCTCATTCATGTATGTCTCCTTTTTTTATACAAACATGTTTTTTAAAAACAATTTCGGCTTTATTGAGGTGTAACTGATATACAAAAAAACTACACATATTTAATGCTTACAATTGATGGATTTGAACATATACACAGTCATGAAACGGACACCACGATCAAAATACTAAACATGTCCATCACTTTCAAAAGTTTCCCTGCCCTACTTTGTGTGTGTGTGGTGGGTAAAAACACTTAACTTGAAATCTACTCTCTTAAATGTTTCAGTGTGAAATATAGTATTGCAAACTAAAGGCACTGCTGTGTTCTGAAGATCTCTAGGACTAATTCATCTTGCATAAGTGAAGCTTCCTACCAGCTGAGCAACTCCCCGTTTCTCCCTTCCCCCTAGTCCCAGGCAACCGCCATTCTATTCTGTTTCTGTGAGTTTGGATATTTTAGATACCTCCTGTAAGTGGGATCATACAGTATTTGTCCTGCGTACACAAACATGTTTACCTGGTTTTATTTTTATTATACCCTACTTTTTAAATTTTTAATATCAGCATTAGATCATAAGCATTTTTCTTTGTGTTGCTACATAGCCTTCATAACCATGGGGTTTTGTCCCCAGGAAGCATTTCTATCCCCATGAGATATCATTACAAATTACGGATTTCTCTATCATAGGATATTCAGATTGTTTCCAGAACTTTTTCTCTGCAGTTAAAAACAAAACTATGAAGAATAACTTAATGCATGCAGTGTTTTCTTTCTTGTGGATTATTCCTCCCATAAAAGGGGCTGGTTTATCAAAAGATGCAAATGCGGCTTTGGGGCACACATTGCCCGGCACATGCTATCTGGGAGGAGACAGTGGGGTGTGGGGAGCGTCTGAGGTCCTGCACATCCAAGTGAGACTGTCCACATGGCAGACCCTCCTGCCAAGGCCATCAGAAATGGGCCTCTCAGACCCCGGTCAACTCAGGTGTGTTCTGCTTAGAATAAGCCACCTTCTCTCTATCTTCGGCCAGGAAATTAGACTTCCCCCTGCCGAGACTAAAATAGTCTAGGATGGTAGTGTTTGCCCTGAAAGGCCCCTCTGGGCCTCCAGGAAGGAGGGTAAGATCTAATTCTTGCTTGATTTTTTAAAAATCTTTGTGTTTGAAAATGATTCTTAATTGTGTTTTTCTCCCTCTCTCCACCCCCGGCTCTTGTCCGCCCCTCTGCCTTCCTGTCCTTGTCCCTTTTATCTTCCAATTGCTCTTCCCAGGACACCTCCCACGACACCACACAAGGCTCTGCAGACTGTGCAAGTTCAACCCAGGGACCAGCTCTTGGGTGGTGCCTGGGGCCCTCCCTCAGGTTTAGTGCTCCTGCAGCAAGTCTCTGGACGGCAGAGACCCTCATGCCCAGCTCTCGAGCCACCCAGCAGCCTCAAGCTGCCCCTTTCAACTTTCAGGGCAATGAGCTGCGATGTTGGAGGCCTTCATCTCAGGCACAGGGGTCCTGGGAAGGTTCTAGAGCTCCAGGTCCCAGTCCCCAGTCTCTGGTAGTCGAAGATTCCACTATGACCTGTGGCAGCTACAAATCCAGAGACACGCAAGCCTGCTGAGTGCAGGGTGGGCAGTACCCAAGGGTGGCCAGCCAAGCCTGCAGAGTCTCGGCCATCCTCAGATCCATTTGATCTCCTGGCATTTAACCACCCAGCATGCAATGGCCCCTGAGGGACTCCCATCTTTACTTCCTGACATGAGTCTGCAGGAAAGAACATCCAATCCAAACACACAGACGATAAATAAATAAACCAACAAAATGCAGGGAGCATCCTTGTTTGAGAAAGTCAGTGACAGGGCCTGAGCCCAACTCTCTGCTAAAAGAAACGTGTCCCTGAAGCCCTCCCTGCCGGCCCCTTCATCACAGCACAATCCAGCCGTGTGGGGCAGGGACAGGGCCAAGGCGTCGAGTCCAACATGCCAGCACTGGACGCCCTGCCTTCCCCCGGATTTTCCGTGTGGCCTGGGCACATCAGTCCCTTTTCTATAAAATGGAGATTCAGGGCCTGTCCAGGGCTGGGCAGACACATGCAAAGTGCCCACAAAGACCTGGCACCAGAGGGGCTTGGTTCAGGGGAGTCCCTGCCTTCCCTGCCCCATCCTGGGGGAGCGTTTGTGCCCACAGTGAACACAGCCGAGAGCTGAGGCTCTGAGGGGACAGATGGCTCAGGTGTAAGAGGCTTAGCTCTCAGTAAAGCTCCCTTCTAATCCGAGGCTCCGCAAGGTGAGAAGCCCGCGGGCGCACAGGCGGAGGTGCCGGGTCCCAGGCTGTGGGGTGGCAGCACCCAGGGCGCGTAGGAGTCTATCTTGTCCCAGGCCACGCTCTTCACATCCCTTCCACACGCTTCTCTCCCCGGCCCACTCGCCCACCGCCCACCCAGCGCCGTCCACACCGGGGTAGCCACTGCCAGACGCCACGCTGGGTTCTGAGGCTCAAAGATGAGCAAATACGGTCCTTGGCGTCAGAGAGGCAACCGCCGCTCCACAAAACGTGGACCCCCGAGGTAAGGACAGGGCGCCAGGCGTGAGGAGGGGGCAGATGCCCGAACTGAGTTAAGGGAGGAGCTCCAGCTAGGGCAGGGTGTGCTGGGTGTGGGGTGTCATGTGGGAAGGCGCGGGGTGTGCATGTGGTAAATGTGGCCTTAGGTGTGTGGTGTGTGTGGCGTGTGATGTGAGGGCATGTGGCGAGTGTGGGTGGTGGGGCAGTCACGTGTGGTCTGTAATGTGTGTGTATAATGTATGTGGTGTGTGTGTGATGTGTGTGCATGTGGGAGGGTGTGGAATTTGTGTGTGATGTGTGTATGTGTGTTCTGGGTGTAGTATGTGGAGTTTATGTGTGCTGTGTGATGTGTATGATGTGTGTGGTGTGTGTTCTTGTGATGGGTGTGGTGTGTTATGTGTATGATATGTGTGTGTATGTTTCTGTGTGGTGGGGGATGTGTGTGTATAGTGTGTGGTGGGGTGTGTATAGTGTGTGATGGGTGTGTGTGTCTGTGGTGTGTGGTGGGGGATGTGTGTGTATAGTGTGTATGGTGTGTGTGTATAGTGTGTGGTGTGTGTGTATAGTGTGTGGTGTGTGTGTATAGTGTGTGGTGTGTGTGTATAATGTGTGTGTGGTGTGTGTGTGGTGTGTGTGT
>VSMD01041153.1:15568-32057 GCA_008750895.1 Mirza zaza
GTGTGTATAGCGTGTGGTGTGTGTGGTGTGTGGTGGGGGATGTGTGTGTAGTGTGTGGTGTGTGTGTACAGTGTGTGTGGTGTGTGGTGGGGTGTGTATAGTGTGTGATGGGTGTGTGTGTCTGTGGTGTGTGGTGGGGGATGTGTGTGTGTATAGTGTGTGGTGTGTGTGTGTATAGTGTGTGGTGTGTGTGTATAGTGTGTGTGTACAGTGTGTGTGGTGTGTGTGTATAGCATGTGTGTATAGCGTGTGGTGTGTGGTGGGGGATGTGTATAGTGTGTGTGTACAGTGTGTGTGGTGTGTGTGTATAGCGTGTGTGTATAGCGTGTGGTGTGTGGTGGGGGATGTGTGTGTACAGTGTGTGTGGTGTGTGTGTGGGTGAAGCGGGGCACGGCGAGGGCCGGCAGGACGGCTGTAGTGTCTGGGGAGAGTCCAGCCGCCGGGCGGCCGCAGCAGGGACTAGGGGAGCGGAGGGTCCGGCCGGGCCGCGGAAGGCCCTAGAACGCCATTTGTCTCGAGAGCAGCGCGGGCGGAGGGGCGGCTGGGGCGCGGGCGGAGGGGCGGCTGGGGCGCAGAGCGGAGGGCCGAGGCCGAGGCCCGCGGGGCGGGAGGAGGCCGGGTTCTGAGCCGCAGGAGGCGCCGTCTGGGCCCGCGGTCCCACGGGTCGCTGCTCCCGGGCAGCCCCTCACCAGGCGCTCCCCTGCCGGCGGCAGAGAGCTGGCCGCTCGCGTGTCCCTCTGCCCTCCCTACTCCTCCCTCCACGCACAGCCCGCCAAAAATGGAAAAGAAAAAACACAAAACTAAATACATGTGCTTGAGAGTCACCAGGAGGAACAACCCAAAGGCCACGCGCCGGATCGCTGCTCCTTCCGGAACGGTGGGAGCAAAGGACAGCATGCGGGCGGGGCAGACCAGGCATTTAAGGTACACAGATGAAAGGAAGACACAGCCTGGCCCTGGGAAGGGAGCTGCGCCTTCTCCGAGGGCCAGGGCTGCAGGGCCGCGGCGTGAGCTACTCGCAGTGAAATGGCGCAGCCGGCATGGACAGCCACCCCACGGGGCTCAGAGCAGGCCAGGCCAGAGGGAGCCGAGGACACTGCACCTGCCCTGCCCCACCGGCCCCTCTGCCCCTCTGTCCTTCCCCTGTGCATGAGGGAAAGCCTCGGACCGGCTCCCAAGCAACAGAGATGCCCACACAGAGCTGGTGGCCCATGACCCTTGGGAGGCAGGTGCCTCTTCTCATAAAGATGCCAAAAACTTCCCTTCCCACTCTCACTGGCCGCCTCCAGAACTTGCAACGTGCACTTTTAAACTTTCTCAGCGGTGGGAGAACTTCACTCTAGAAGGGTAGGTTGAGTCTACAGGGAAAGTCTTGTGAATAAGGCTATTCAAGCTTGGGGAGAAAACTCAAAACACCTGGAAGTGACTTAAAAATAATAAAACTGCAATCCTTACGTTAGCCTAATTGACTCCTTGAAGAATCCAGACACCTTTGCAGGTTGCAGGTAGCATCATTAGAGAATGTGTACAGTCTCCATGACAACTAAAGGTGCCCATACTCCCTGAAGGGGTGGGACATCTGACGTAATTGATAGAGCATGAGCTTCAAAGACAGATCTGAGTTCCAATGGTGGTTCTGTCATGCACCCTCTGGGTGACACTGGGGAGGTCATGTGACCTCTCAGAGCTTCATGTTCCCCATCTGCAAAATGAAGCTAGAACTGCCTGTCACACCTCCCTCCTCATCTCTGGGCAAAGCGTCCGGGGTAAACCGCCAGCTGGAGCCCTGCAGAGTCCACGCAGCTGGTTAACGATCACATAGTGACTCACCTTACCGACTCCACAGACATTTCTGCTGCCTTGGAAGCATCATAAAACTAGGATATGAGTGCGTCCCATGCTAGAGTCTGGTCTCCTCGTTGGTGGCTGAATCTTGCCCATTTATGAGGAGCCTAGTAATGTAGACAGCTCCAGAGACAACTAGCAGACTCACATTATCAATGGCTCCGTCTCTGGAAAAGGCCTGTGGCACTCATCTGTAGTTTAACCTCAGTTAACCTGCAATGCCCTTCGGGACTTGCAAATATAAGCCAGAAAGAAGGAGTTGGGGGATCGTCCAATTATAAGATGTCTACTCTGACAAGTCCCTTTCCATGTTAAACACAACCGTTTTGTTTGTTCGGCTCAATATTTAAGTACACTGTGGATGTGCACGCTTGCACGTGTGCCACAGTCCCCACCACTCCCTATCGTCTTTCACCCAGCCTTTTCACACATTTCTGTTTCTGCCTGGCTCAGCAGGCTTTTGCAGTTTGTACTCCCTGGCTGCTTCACTCTGTCAATTTATGGATGGATCAGGGAAGGAGTGTGACAACGGCCTCAACCAGAAACCAAGACTTACGACGTTATCAGATGCTTCTCCACTCATTCATTTATTCTCTCACACATTCAGCCAGTCAACACCTACCCATGGAGGGCCTATTGTGTGCCAGGCCCCATGATCGAAGCACAGCCTCCTCCCTGAATGGTTCACAGTCCCCTGGGAGAGACACTCAGGCAGATTATGGCACTAAAGTGTTTTAAGGACTCTATCAAGGTTCCAAGTAGAGGCTAGTTCTGCTTGGAGGCAGAGGCATGCCAGGAAAAAGAACCTTCTGGAGAGGGAGACATTCTTTGGTGTGTGGCAGGCTAGACAGCAAAGGAGACTACTGCAGGGCAGAAACAGGCAGAGTTGGAGTCAGAAGCTCTACCTCCCTGTGTAAGTGCCATGTTGACAGGAGTCAGGGTCAGTGGGGAAAAATGGTTACTGGGGGCCACTAACCCACTAGATGAGGGAACAGGCGGCACCACAGAGTCCCTCAGTTAAACGAATAGGCATGGCCTCAGAGCAATAGGAAGCAAGTCCCATCTTCATGTCAAAGGAAACTGAGGCAGCCAGTCCACACCTGGCCTGGGCACAGCAAGGGAGCAGGGGAGGACAGATGTCACAGAAGGTGAGTTTCTGGGGCTGCTGAGGCACACTGAGCCCACTGCTGTGGGGAGGGACTGCCAGCTTCCAGCCACACGGGCACACCTTGGCCCAACTCTGCAGAGGACAGTCCTCAGGACTTCACCTGTTCTGGGAGAGACAGTACCTGACAGAATTGCATCCCAGAGGGTACACGCAGTGCAGGCGGCGCATCCAGGCCCACTTGGATCCACTGACAGTATTTTATCATGATCATGTGAAACAAAGATGCAGAAACATCTGTGCAATTTAAAGTGCATCTTGGCCGGGTGCAGTGGCTTACGCCTGTAATCCTAGCACTCTGGGAGGCCGAGGTGGGCGGATTGCTTGAGGTCAGGAGTTCGAAACCAGCCTGAGCAAGAGCAAGACCCGTCTCTACTATAAATAGGAAGAAATTAATTGGCCAACTAATATAGATAGAAAAAATTAGCTGGGCATTGTGGTGCATGCCTGTAGTCCCAGTTGCTTGGGAGGCTGAGGCAGCAGGATTGCTTGAGCCCAGGAGTTTGAGGTTGCTGTGAGCTAGGCTGATGCCACGGCACTCACTCTAGCCTGGACAACAAAGTGAGACTCTGTCTCAAAAAAAATAAAAACTAAAAAAAAACATAAAGTGTATCTTTTTGGCCTAAGGGCCAAGCCAGAGCACAAACTCTGCATTGGACCAGAGCTTTCTTACCATCAGCAGTCATGTTGCTGGGAATTGACAGCTACACAGAGCAGTTCAGGATGCCAACATCCAAGGGCAGAGGTCAGTCTGCCAGACGGTGTCACTCTTCCCATCCCAGACCACTGGGCAGAAGCAGGGTGCTGGATAACTGGGACGACTGCGTACATGCACTTGTGCCCTCTTTGGCCAGTATCCATGGGAAGATGAACCTGAATCACAGCCACCTGCTGCTCACCCCATCCCCAGCACCAGACGTAGCCTGGAAATCACCTCACCCACCCTCTCAGGTGTGCACATGTGTGTACATGTGGAGGTAACATGTGTGGACTCACCCATAGATGGATATGCGTGTGTGTGTGTGTGTGTGTGTGTGTGTACAAGCAGGTCTGCAAATGAGAGTAGAACCTATGTGTGTGTTTGTGGGCGGCTGTGTGAATGTGTGTGTGCACATGGGCAGGGGACTGTTGTTTAGTACACTCAGGCACCAGCGAAAGGCAAAGGTGTGGGTGGCACGTGAGCGTGGGTTGGTGTGTTGGCAGACTGAGCTAGAACACACACGCATGCCCAGGCTGGCAGCTGAGAACTCAGATTCTCACTTATCTATAGCAGGATCAGCTGCCATCAGTCTACCAGAAGAAGAGCTGTCAGAACCTGACCTAGAGACAACCTGATTTAGTTCTGCACCACAGGTGCCATGGTGGGGAGGCCCAGAAGAGGGAGCTTATCCCCCTGAAGGGGTGGTGGGCATGTGGAGGACAGGGTGACTGGTGTGCCTGAGGCTGCCCGGGGTCTGTGGGTGAGGGCCAAGCCCGAGGTCTCATGGCAGGTGAGCCCTTCTTGGCTACAATAAACCCAAGCCCTCCAGGTAGCTTTCAGACCCTCCACTCTGCGAGGTCAAGATCAGGGCTCATAGAATCACCACGTGGAGCTGCTGCTTTCCCAGGTTCTTAAGTGCTTCGAAGACAGGGCCATATCTAAGGTGACCACGCCATCCCAGGTTGCCCTGCACTTTTCTGATTTTAGCATTGAAAGTCCTACATCCCTGGAAACCCCTCATCCTAGGCAAACTGGGACAGCTGGTCATTCTAGTGCAGGCGCCCTCCAACTACGGCCCGGCGAAGGCCACATGGGGGTGTTTTTGCCCATTTGTTTTTTTACTTCAAAATAAGATATGTGCAGTGTGCATAGGAATTTGTTCATAGGTTTTTTTTTTAAACTATAGTCTGGCCCTCCAACGGTCTGAGGGACAGTGAACTGGCCCTCTGTTTAAAAAGTTTGAGGACCCCTGCTCTAGTGGATCTGAACCTGGCACAACTGAAGGGGGGAGAAGTCTTTTTAAGAAAAAAATATATATAAGCCAGGTGTGGTGATCCCAGCTACTCAGGAGGCTGAGACGAGAGGATCGCTTAAGCCCAGGAGTTCACGAGCAGCCTGGACAACTTAGTGACATCCCATCCCTTTTTAAAAAGATATATATATATATAAATTGTCAAATCCAAATATGGAATTAGGGCTAGGGAAGGGATGTGTGTTAAGGGGTCCGGAGCCTAAAACTTCAGCAGCCTCACAGTCACCTGCCTTTGCCAGAGAGAGAGTCCCAATTGTGTTTGAAGCCAGCCAAACTGGATGGGAATCCAGGCTCTGCCCCTTGCTGGCTGTGCAAGTCCGAGCAAGTGACTTACCCTCTCTGAGCTTTAACCCCTTCCTCTCCAAAGCGGGGACAATCACACCGGGAGGGACGTGCAGATTAAATGAGATAATATGGACAAGAATACCAGTGCACATGCCTGGCGCTTGGGCTACTCCTCTCCTGTCCCCTCCAGTGCAAGTCTGTTGACAGAGCGAACGGAGGGGGAGAAGTCACTCTTTGGTGGGGAGGACGGCTGCCAGGGCCCGGGGAGGCCGGCTCTACTCAGCGCACTGACGAGACACCTGCTCTAGGAAACCCTGCCCTGCCTGCAGCCCGCTGGGTGCCCCGCAGCAAGCCTCAGTCTCCTCATCTCCATACAGGACTTGCAGAATGCTGGCCTTGGCTTTGTCCCACGATTTTGTGGAGCAAAGGTGCAGAAACCTCTGTGCAATTCAAAGTGCATCTTTTCAGCCTAAGGGCCAGGCCTGAGGGGATGCAGCAGGAAGAGCTTTGGCTTGGGAAGTGCCGAACGGGACCACTGAGTCATCTTCCGCCTCCTTCGCTCTGAATCCCTGACTGTTGCTAACAGCTGGTCAAGTCCTGGCCTGGGCACCGGGGATGCTCTGCTTCCTTTGAAGGCCTCTGTGGAGGAACGCGGAGGAGGCCAGCTGTGGAGGCCACTCCAGGGAGCACACAAAGGGGTCTCCTCTGGGGGGGAACACACCCTCCCAAGGGCATCCTGGGAGGTGACCTAACTTGGGCTTGAATCGACCACCCTGTGCCCCCCGTAAATGGCCCAACCAGGAGAAGGAGGCCAGACAGCATCTCCAAGCACACTCCAGTGTCAGAGCGGGAGAATAAAGATTCAGCCCAGGGAACTTCAGCAGCACTCGGGAAGGCTCATGGGCTTGCTGCCTCTCCTGGTGAGCAGCCGCCTGCCCGGGACCCCACAGCACAGCCTGGCTTTGCCTAGTCGCCCCCCAGGACTGGGCAGCTTACCCCTCCTGTGCTTGCCAGCTCTGTGCAAGTCTGTCTCAAGATGGGGCTTAAATCTGCCTTCCAACCCATCACCCTTCCTTGGAAACCTTGAAGAGTGGGTCTGCCATCCCTCCATGGTCACCAGACCGGGCACTGGCTGGGGATGGGGAGGGGAAGCTGGGCCCGCTGCCTGGGACCTTCTGCCTCACCTCGGTGGCGCCCTGAAGGCCTCCCTGGTAGCCAGCCACAGCTCAGAGCCCCTGGGAGAGCCGGCCCGGCCCGGGGACAGCGCGGGAATGGGCTGAGACAGACAGGGGTCCTCAGAAGCCTCGACATCCACTGCCCTCCCCACACCCCTCCTCTCTGTCTTTGTCTCACACATTCCTGGGGCCTACCGTGTTTCCCCGAAAATAAGACAGGGTCTTATATTTATTTTCCTCAAGAAGACACCCTAGGGCTTATTTTCAGGGGATGTGTTATTTTCCCCTCAAAGCCTCAGCTTGCAGCACCCACAGGATGCCCGGGACCTGACAGGGGCAGCCGACCTTGTTGGTGGGGCTTCCCGCACCTTTCCGGTCACCTCTGGGATAGTAGCTGTCACGATGGGGCAGATGAGAAGGGCTGCTCGTCTTCTTTACTGCTCTGCAACAAAATGCAGGGGGTGTGCAGATACGCCGTGTAGCCACGCCCATCACTAGGTCTTATTTTCGGGGTAGGGCTTATATTGAGCAAATGCTTAGAAATCCTCCTTGGGCTTATTTTATGGGTAGGTCTTATTTTCGGGAAACAGGTACTAGGATTGCTAAGGCAATACCCTCCCCCCAAACCCCCATTCCCTTTTCTCCTGCCTCTCATTTCTCCTTCAGGGATCCCTCTCTAGTGGAGGCTGTTCTGATTTCCTGCAGTTTTACCCTCAGGAATGCTCGGCTCAGAGAGCGGGGTGAACCCTCTGAAAGTCACACAGGAAGTTCACGAGAAAGGAAAACTCTAGCGGAGCCCGAGCTCCACCAGAACTTAAGGACACCAGGAAGCCCCAATTTTCCAGCGCCCTGCTCAGGACAAGCTGGGGGGAAGACACTCCACCCGCATCCCTGGGGCTCCCATCCCGGGACCTGGGGCTCCCGGGGTCCCCCGCTCTTAGCCCCCCACCCCCGGGCAAAGGGGGCGCGGCAGGAGGAAGGAGTGGTCTCGCCGCGCCCTCCCGCCCCCGCCACGGCTGGGAGCGGGTCCCCAGCTCTGTGCCCACTAATTGGTCTCATTAGGCACCGGCAGAAGCCTCCAGCTGCGCAGATCCGAGCCGTGTCATCCGCTTAGCGCCCTCGCGCCACCCGGCGCTCCCGCCCCGCGCCCCTCCCGCCGCCGCCGCCACCCTCATTGTCGCCTCTGCTCTCCTCGCGGGGCCAGGGCATGCTCCGTGCTCCCGCGGCCGGGCTGGGCGGCGGCAAGCGACACTACGCGCCGGCAGCGACATGAGGCGCGGCCGGTGGGTCGCCCTGGTCCTGGGGCTGCTGCGCCTGTGCCTGGGTGAGCGGTCGACGGGGAGGGTGCGGGCGTCGGCGCTTACCCGGGTGGCTACAGGGACATGGTCCCGGGCCGTCCACGTCCAGAGTGGGACTCGGGCCGGGGGACCGGGCGGGGAAATCCTTCCAGCTGCACGGCCCCTGGGACAGGGAGCGCCGGGGCGCTTCGCCGGGTGCAGGCATCCTGGAGCCCTGGGGTTTGCGCCCGGACCCCGCCGCTCTCCGCCTGTGCAGAAGGGGGCAGGAGGTTTGGCGGCGGCTCCGGTGGCTGCGTGGGGCAGGGCAGGGCGCGCCGGCTCACGGTGTGACCTTGGCTGGGGCACTGCCACTCTCTGGGCACGGGAACCCAGTCTGTCCATGCATGGGGGTAGGCTTGGGCTTGGGCGCTACCTGGGTTCCAAACTCCCAGAAGGTGTGTGTCCCTGCCAAGCCCGAGCCCAGTCTGAACCCACCACGTCTGAACCCACCACGGTGGAGGGGTGGGGGTGGGGGGACTCTCTGGTTGGCCCCCAGCGGGGTCGCTCCGTGCTCCTGGGTCGAGGAGGTGTTGCACCCCTGCCCACTAGTGGGACCTGACGCGTGACCTGCTGGTGCTCAGTCTCTCTGGACCGGTCTGTCTGTCTCTGTTCTCTTCCCAGCCCAGGCCAACTTTGCCCCCTACTTCTTCGACAACGGGGTCGGCAGCACCAACGGAAACATGGCCCTGTTCAGCCTCCCAGAGGACACGCCTGTGGGTGAGTAGCCCTGGCACCGGCCCCCAAGGTCTCCCTGAAGGGTGGGTTGCCTTCCCCTGGACATAGGAACCCAACTGTGATTCCTTTGAGCCCATGAGGTTTAACGCACTCTCCAGGGCGTCCTGTTTGCTCTCTGAATTCCCCAGGCACTGGGGGGAAAGGAGGTCACCGCTGCCATGGCAACCTAAGCCTGGCCAGTCCTGGAGACCAGGGTGTGAACCCTGAGACAGCGTCAGCCCTAAGCTGTAGGCAGTGGCTCGCAGCATGTTAGTAACACTGTCCCTTACCTGCTGTGTGAACTTGAGCAAACATTTACCTCCCAGAGCCTCAGGTCTCTAGGCTTTAGAATGGCCCAAGAGCATTCAACTTGCTGAGATTTGCAGAGAGAAGGGAGAAGGAGAGAGAGGAGAGATTTCACACTCCCTCTTAAGCTCCCTGTGGAACTGGGAACCCTGGGGGAAAGAAGGAGCAAGAAGAGCAAAACAGGAGCCTGCCTTCAGAAATCCCTGCAGAGCCAGTCCAGGCATTGGGGCATAGCACTGCACCGCAGGGCACCTCCCCTGCCTTAGTGGCTGCTCCCTTTCCCTCTGGCCCCCCAAACCAAGGGAGCCCCCAGTCTTGGCTCGTGAGAGAGGAGTCATTACCAGGCAGAGGGAAATGTAAGTTCTACAATTGGGCACAGCAGACCTGCACCTCCTTTGTGGTCTGCGCTGTAGGGTACAATCTGCCAGGTAGCATGGAACAGCTGTGAAGAACAAGGATTAAAAGTGAGAACTGGCCATGAGGTCTGAGGCCAGCAGTGAGCACCCAGGTCAGGACGGTGTCTTTGGCACCGAACTGAATAGTGACTTTAATATAAACAGTTGAACCCTTGGTCCTGAGCAGCTGCCACTGTTAGGAAGTTGGGTCCCAGGTTTCAGGTCCACCCCCTGTGTCTCCTTCCAGGCTCCCATGTCTACACCCTGAATGGAACAGACCCCGAGGGAGACCCCGTCTCCTACCACATCAGCTTTGACCCCAGCGCTAGAAGTGTCTTTTCCATTGACCCCAATTTTGGAAACATCACTCTGATTGAAGAGCTGGACAGAGAGGTATGGGGAGATGGGGGGAGCGCTGTGGGACTACCGCCTGCAGGCAGACCTCTGTGGGCTGGAGGAGCCCGAAGACACAGTGGTTAGAACCTTTCTGCAGGGTAGAGGAACTCCCAGGGCACAGCTGCACTGCGGGCTCTCTAGGTTGCTCCCAGAGGCAGAGGCGGCTTTACTGTCACAGAGCGAACAGTGGGGTTCCTCTAGTGAGCGCCTGCCAGCCCTGCTAATCTTGTAAGCATGTTCAATTAAATCTGTTTGCACTTTGAAGTTTCTGAAAGAAAGCTCATGAAGGGAGTTTTCAAGCCCGTCCTTGGAGAGGTCCTGTACACCCCAGGAAACTCCGAGCAGACCGGGGCTGCAAAGAGTGGCTGAGAGAGGGAGTCTGAGCTTGGCAGACGCCTGCATTCCCCTCTGCAGCCCTGACCCCGCGGGTGACAGGGCATGGGCTTTGTTTCCCTTGAGACCCCCCACCAGGCCAGTCAGCCCAGGTAGCTTCTTGACTGGACCTTAGCCACGGGGCTGCCGCCAGCTCTGGTTTGATGGCAGCACCCACTCGCCGCAGGCCAGGTAGAGACAGGAAAGGGAGGCCCCCCCCAGACTGCTGTGGGGACACAGATGGTGGCTGTGTCTGTGCTGCCAGCACCCCCTCCCAGCACCCATGGGATCGGGTGATCTCCAACACCCCTGCTCATCAACAGCCCTCAACACCCCTGTCCCACCACGTCCTAAGAGCACTGAGACACCATGGATGTGGACCTCTGCAGAATCGGAATATGGAGAGACGGGGAGAGATAAGGGGGAGGAAAAAGAAATGAAAATAAAGGGCGAAAGTCTTCCTTGTGGGACCTTGGGCACACCAGCGCGACTTCTCTTGTCACTCGAGTAGGAGAGCATTTTCTGTTGGAGCCTCACAGTCCCTCTGGGTTTCTGAGAGCCCTTGACAAAACGCCCTGAAATAAGATCTCAAGATGGCAGGTGGCAGCATTCGGCCGTGCCAGGCAGGCGGTCGCCGCCACCCCTCCCTGCTCCAGGGCTCCATGGACGTGCCCAGGCCTCACACTGGTGTGTGGAGCAGAGAGAGGCCCAGAGAGCTTGGGGGTCCTGTGGCACATCAGACTCCCAGACACCCAGCCCCTGTGCTTTCTTACAGAGGGAGGATGAGATTGAAGCCATCATCAGCATTTCCGACGGCCTGAATCTGGTGAGTGCACCCCCAGGCCAGCCCTTGGCAGTACACAGCGTTTGGATGAGAAGGGTGAGGCTGGGGGCTCCCAGAAAATTTCAGCCAGGGCCCAGCAAGACCTGCCCAGAGTGCCCACCGGCGAGGGCTGCCTTGAGGCCAAAGTAGAAGGAAGGGAGGGAGGGAGGGGGGTGGAGAGACCAGGCTCTCTGAGCTGAACTTCTGATGGGTTTAACCGGAGTTCTGCAGCCCTCCCCATCTGCCTTCTGCAACCTGGGTCTTGGCCCCCTGCCCAGCCACCGGAGCTGAACACCTGGGCATCCAGATGCTCTCCTCGCCTGCTTCCCCCAGCCGCCACTTCCCCCCAGCCCTCCTCAGTGGCCCCAGGATGACTGCAGCAGGCCCCAGGGGCTCTCCAGCTGCCTGACTCTCTTGCCCCAGTTGCCTCCAAAGCTGTCACTGTGGAACATAGATCTGCCCACTCCCAGGCTCACAAAGCACTAACAGCTGGCCCCGCCACCTGAATGGTGAAAGCCACACTTTGGTCTGGCATTCTGCGCCTGCCTGTCGGGCACCATCTGCCTCGCCACTTCTCCCACATCCAACCCCACCAACCTCTAGCCACAAATCCACTTCCGTCCTGCCAACTCACCATGCATTTCGCTCTCTTCCTTTGCGCAAGCAGCCCCTTCTTCCAGGCACACCTTCCCGCCCCTCTCCTTCTGGCAAAGCTGCTGAAAGGCTTAATTCTCACCCCTGTAAGAAGCCTTCCTGCTCTCCGCCTGGGCCCCTGGGTACAGCGCGCACAACCCCCAGAGAGGCATCTACACAGGCCACGGTGCGCTTGGTGCCCCTAGAGTGGTGCAGGTTGGGGACCTCACCCTCAGCGCCTGCATAGCCCAGTCTGTTATCACCCTGATGGTATCACCACATTCTTTCATATGCCGATCTTTGCCCCCAAATCCCAGCCACCATGACCAGTGCAAAGCAACACACCATCAGGCCATCTTCTGTCTCCAGGATGGGACACGGTGTCGGACACCACGTTGCTGCTTAATAATATTTGTTGCATGAAAAAGAAGGAAGGAAGGGAGACAGAGAGAGGAGGGATGGGCAGGGACATCTACCTGGGGGTGTTAGAGTCCACCTCCCTTTGAGCCCCAAGAAGGTCTCACTGCCTGGACTCCTGACTTTTCTGTCGTTTTGCAGGTGGCAGAAAAAGTCGTGATCCTGGTGACCGACGCCAATGACGAGGCGCCCAGGTTCATCCAGGAGCCTTACGTTGTCCTGGTTCCTGAGGTGAGTGGGGGGCCACTAGGCAGGGCTGCAACTGCTACCCCGGGTCCCTGGCCCAGCCCCTGGGCTGTTCTATGGCCAGGAGTGCAGGGCACCTGTCCATCGACGATTGCCCTCAGCAGAGCCTCCTGTGTCACCCTTCCTGCCCTCCCGCATTCATTTTTGTTCCAAAGTAACACTTATTTGCTATTTCCATTATAATCATAATGTATGTTTATTGTGGAAATGTGAAATATATAGAAAAGTAGGAGAAAATAGGGTTTTAAAAATCACTCTCAATCTCTCCAACTGGAGACATCATTAAATTTTGGTGCACTTCCTTCTAGTCTTTTTTGTGATTACGTACATTTTTTTCTGTTTTTTAGGCATAGTTGTGACTGTACTAAACAGTGCTTTCTGTACCCTATTTTTCACTTATGTTGTAACATGAGCATTTTCCTCATCTGTTGTGAAGTCTGGGTCACTATCGTTTTAATAGCTTTCATCAAGTGAACATGCCATCATTTACAGAACCATTCCTTGAGGTTTGGACATTCAAGGTGCTTTACATTTTTGCTGTCGTAAGTTTTATTTTTTTAAATTAGGATTATTTCCTTAAGTTGCCATCCAAGATTTGAAATTAGCAGCTGACAGCATGCATACTGCGGGCGCTGCCAGATTGCTCTTCCACAAGGGCAGCAGATTGCTCCCTCCCTGCGACACTGGGGAGGGTGTGTCCCCTCTCCCCTTGCCAACACCAGGATTCCGGAAGTTTAACATGTCAGCTGAATCTCTAGCAGAAAGATATCTCATTCTTGTTTGAAACTGTAGGCGTGTGGTCCCTGGTGAGCCTAAGTATGTCTGTGGTTCTGAACCGTTTCCTCCGTGTGAATTGCTGTTTCATATTTAGACCCTTTATCTATTTGGGGTCTTAGTGTTTTCATCTCACCCACTCCCTGAGGACATCCCAGCCCAGCTGCATCTTCTTTTTTTTTTTTCCTATTTTTTTGAGACAGAGTCTTGCTTTGTTGCCCAGGCTAGAGTGAGTGCCGTGGCATCAGCCTCGCTCACAGCAACCTCAAACTCCTGGGCTCAAGCGATCCTCCTGCCTCAGCCTCCCGAGTAGCTGGGACTACAGGCATGTGCCACCATGCCCAGCTAATTTTTTCTATATATGTATTAGTTGACCAATTAATTTCTTTCTATTTATAGTAGAGACGGGGTCTTGCTCTTGCTCAGGCTGGTTTCGAACTCCTGACCTCGAGCAATCCACCTGCCTCGGCCTCCCAGAGTGCTAGGATTACAGGCGTGAGCCACGGCACCGGGCCTCAGCTGCATCTTCTTGAGCTCCCTTTTCTTTCCCTGTTTCCAGCACCCACTCTGCCTCCCCCTGGTGGGGGCTCACACACGTGTTCCCACCCCCTCGCCTCTTTCTAGCCCTTCACTTTCCTGACCCCACCGCTCAGGGCCCCCTGGCTCCCTGAGCGTCCTGTCACTGCCCCTGACCCTCCCCCTGTGGCTGTGACCCCTCAGGACACACCTGCTGGGAGCAGCATCTTTAAGGTCCAAGCGGTTGACAGGGACACTGGCTCTGGAGGGAGTGTCACCTACTTCCTGCAGGTAAGGTGGGACACACAGAGGGCCTGGGTGGGAGGGACAGAAGGGCCCATCCTGGCTTCCTCTGAGTTGGCCTGTCCCCACCCTCTTCCCGCGTCCCCAGGACCTTCAGCCCTCCACGTCCCCAGCCCCTTCCCCCGGGGCTCCCACATGGGGCAGAAGATCCCTGTCTGAGCCCAGAATGGTCAATAAGAAAAACAGGCAGAAGGGACAGCTCTCAAAAGAAGGAGGGCTACGACACCCCTGACAATTTCTGGGGAAATCCCCTGGACTCCTCGGATACTGGGGAGATCCCACCTCTTACCACCTGAATGACCTTAAACACATTATCTAATGTTTCCAGCTCAGCTTCCTCGCGTGTAGGATGGGAGCGATAGAAGCACATCCTCACTGGTTGCTGTGAGGTCTCCATACACATGAAGCTTCAGTAACAGGACCCAGCACAGGGTGCCTGACCCCGCCCAGCTAGAAGGCCCCTAAGCACCCCACCGGGGGCAGTGCTCCTTGCCAGCCTCCTTCCTGCTGCACATCATCTCTTGCCCCCACCCTCGTGCTGCTGGGACTGGCCCACCGCAGTCACTTGCTCTGTGTGGCCGTGACGTGTTAGCCCCTACCCTCTCCGGCCTAGCGCAGCAGACATTTCTACCTGCTGGAACCTCCAGGCCAGAGCTTAGCCCGGGGCTGAGCTCCTGTTTGTTTTCCATGTGAGCAGGGAAAAAATTGAAGGGCCTGGAAGGGAACATTCTGGTTTGGACAGAGGGCATGGGAGGAGAAGCCCGGGACCCCACTGTAGAGGGGAACCCGGGGCCAGAAAACCTGGGTGTCCTGAAGTTTGAACCTCAGCCCAAAGGCCAGACTTCCTGTGACAAGGGACAGTGAGGCTCCCCTTTAGTGAGCAGAGCAGCCATCCCTGGGGCTGGCCTGGGTTCCTCCCTGAGGCCCAGCCGGTCCCCCAACTTTCACAGAGCCTGCACTCCGCCCAGTTTGCCGTGGACCGCCAGAGTGGCGTGCTGCGCCTCCAGCCTGGGGCCACTCTGGACTATGAGAAGTCCCGGACCCACTATGTCACCGTGGTCGCCAAGGTAATGGGGGGGCATCCAGTCTTCCCTCAGCCCTGGGGCTGGAACAGGGTTGGGGGCCACGATGGAGTAGGGGCCATTTGGAGAGCAGGAGGTGTGATGGGCATGGGGAAATGAATCTACCCTGCCCGGATGTGTTCTCCGGGGAGGCTGGAGAGGGCACATTCCCTTCTCGGGGAGACATTTGCTCCTCAAAAGTGACAGGAAACGGACAGGCCAGGGTGCCCTGGGTAGGACCAGAGGACTGTGTGTCCCTCTCCCATCCCCACGGCACGGCCTCCAGGCACCCCCTCTTTCTGGCCAGGCTTGCTCCACCCCTGTCCTCCTCTCTGTGTGACCAGGGACCCTTTCTGAGCCTTGGTTTCCTCATCTGCCCATCCCTGAAGCCTAACTAACCTCCTCACGTGTCTAAAGTGCACGGTGTGGAACTGGAGATCAGCAGGTGCCCAGACAAGGGACACACATCCCCGTTGTCCCTCCAGGCTCAGCGCTTGCCTTTCAGGAAGTCCCCTGCTGGGCACAGATGGGCTGCGGGCCATCCCGCTGCAGCCTGTTCCGGAAGGCCAGAGGCAGCCCACCTGCTGGGACTCTGTGAGGCTCAGCTGGGCACACACCTCCCTTCCACAGGCTCGGGCTCAGGCCTGCGTCCTACTCCTGTGGGCCCTGTGGCACCCAGCACAGGCCGAGCACGTAGTAGGTCCTCAGGAGGTGTGAGGCGTGACTCCCGCTGGGATGGGAGATTCAGCTCTGAGCGGCTCCTTCTGTGCCCCCTGCCAGCCATGATCTCCCTGGAGCGAGAACTAACCCTGTTTCCAAAGGAACATGTTTGAGCACCTCCTGCACGCCGGGCACTGACTGAAGCCCTGCACACATTGTCTCCTTTAACTTCCTCTGAGAGGAGACTCGCCTCCAGTGACACAGGAGCAAGCAGCACTCAGAGGGGACAACGGGCCCCACAGCCAGTAGGACACAAGCCCGCAGAGTCTAACGGTGTTTCTGACTCCGGAGCCCAGCCTGCTTCACTCTCCTCTGTGTGCCCGATTCTTCCCCAGGATGGTGGGGGAAGGCTTCGAGGGGCCGACGTGGTGTTCTCAGCCACCAGCACCGTCACGGTCAACGTGGAGGACGTGCAGGACACGGCCCCTGTCTTCGTGGGCACACCCTACTACGGCTACGTGTATGAGGACACTCTTCCGGTGTGTGGCTGAGCCCCTTAGCCAGTGTCCCCTCCCAGCGCCTCCTGTCCTGTCCCTCGTGACTCTTGGGACCCCCTGCCAGGGGTGGCTGGGCTCAGCCCAGGTCGCTTTCTGCACACAGAGCCCAGCTCTGGACTCACCCAGGCTCAGGCCATGAACTGGCCTTTGGACCCTAGACAGGCCATGAGCTCGCTGGGGCAGAGATCAGGCCGGAGTCGGACCTCACTAGGCCAGGGCTCAAGAACCCTCCGTGGAACTGAGCTGCATTTCCCTTTGCACTTCCCGGTTTTCTGAGTGTTCTCGACTTTATAAAACCAGGAAAACCACCTATCCAGGACCCGGTGTGGAGACAAGCTGAGTGAGAGAGAGGGAAATGTTGGGCTGTCCTGGGCCGAGTCTCAGGACAGGGCAGGCGAGGCCCAGGCCGTCCTGCTGAGGAGCTGGGGGCAGAAGGAGGGGCAGAAAGAGGTGCAGAGGGTCAGGGATCCAGGAGAGAGGACAGCCTGTGGACCGGG
>VSMD01041155.1:0-62106 GCA_008750895.1 Mirza zaza
AAAAAAAAAAAAAAAAACAAGAAAAAGGAAGAGTTCAGTCAAGTTGGGTATAAAGCCATAGTTTATCAAATCTCATTTTTTCACTAACAGTTTTCCACTGTTTCCCATTTAAAGTAAGAGTATCCTGGGCCTCCAGCTTTTCAATTCTGCCAGTTTAATTTCTTGACACTGAGGAGTACTCTGCTTTTGATTTCCCTCTAGCTCAGCCTCATAGATGATCTCTGTTGACTTTGCATTTCACGGGCAACAGTGCAAATGTCCATGAGCCTTTGGGGCTTAGGATTCAAAGTAGAAGAATTCATTGGGCTAGATCACTCTCACTTTAGCATTAACTGACATTTTTATGGGATTTTTGCAGTTTATAAAGTGTTTTCATTCAAAGCGTTATCAGTCAGTCCTCACTAGCTCCATGAAGGCCAGTATTTATTAACCCAGTTTTATAGATGAGGAGCTGCACTCATTCATTAAAGGAATGGCATACTTGTCAGTGCTACTTTGCTTTTGGTTCTGGGGTTCAACAGTAGTAGTCTCTGTAGATGTGGGCTGCTGAGGTTGTGTGGTGGCACCATCTTTGTACAGTTTGCCCCCTTTTGTGAAGAAAGCAGTTACTGAGTCACCTGCAATAGAGCTGTGACTGTAGGAAAGCAGTCCTACCAGTGTCATTGCCCAGCTAATCTGAAGGGTAGTGATTTAACCCACTAAAGCGATGTCTCGTCCTCAGAATTGATAAACCAAAAATGAACTCATTGCTCAGATTAAAATTTTGTTTTCCGGAATAATTATTAGGCAGTGCAACTAGTTCATTCCTGAGTTTATGAATCCTATTGGATTGAAATTCTTCAGTGTACATTTATGTAAACTTGATATTGTGTATGTATATTTGCATTATAGAAGTATAGGATATAAATAGAAATAACTGCCTCTCTAGGCCTTTGCAAATACATTAGATTTTTGCTCTTTGTAGTAAAATTTTGTATAAAGCTGATTTGTTCCTATCCAAGAGGCATCTATAGTGCTTAAAAAAACCTCATTATAAGGTGGATTCCTCTGACTTGGAACCCAGGGATTTCTTCTCTTAGTTTCCATGTACCTGGAAATCATGCACATGCTTCTTCATAAAATAAAAACAAAAACCCTCTTTAAACTTGAAATGTCTTTTGTTAAAAGAAACTTTCAGTATTAGAAGTAATTTGTCTTTCACAGTGCTTCCATAAATTAAGTACAGGCATACCTCATTTTATTGCACTTCATTTTATTGTGTGCAATTCTCAGGTAATTGTGTTTTTTACAAGTTGAAGGGTTGTGGCAGACCTGTGTTCCAGCAAGCCTACTGGCATCATTTTTCCAACAGCATGTGCTTACTTCATGTCTCTGTGTCACATTTTGGTAATTCTGGAAATATTCAGACTTTTTCATTATTGTTATATTTGTTATGGTAATCTGTGATCAGTGATCTTTGATGTTACTATTATAGTTGTTTTGGGGCAACTCGAACCATGCCCGTATAAGACAGCAAACTTAATTGGTAAATGTTGTGTGTATTCTGATTGTTCTAGTGACAGGTTGTTCCTCTGTCTCTCTGTCTCCCCTCAGGCCTCCCTATTTCCTGAGACACAACAATATTGAAATTAGGCCAGTTAGTAACACTATAGTGGCCTCTAACTGACCAAGTGAAGGGAACAGTCACATATCTCTTTAAATCAAAAGCAAGAAATGATTAAGCTTAGTGAGAAAGGCATGTCAAAAGTTGAGATGGGCTGAAAGGTAGGCATCTTGTTTCAAACAGCTAAGTTGTAAATACAAAGGAAAAGTTTTTGAAGGAAATTAAAAGTGCTACTCCTATGAACATGTGAATGATAAGAAAGTGAAACAGCCTTAGTGCTGAAATGGAGAAAGTTTTGGTGGTCTGGATAGAAGATCAGCCACAACATTTCCTTAAGGCTTAAGCCAAAGCCTAGTCCAGCAAGGCCCTAACTATCTTCAGTTTTATGAAGGCTGAGAGAGGTGAGGAAGCTACAGAAGAAAAGTTTGATCTAGCAGGAGTGGTTAATGAGGTTGGGTTAAAGATAGAGGCTGTCTTTATAACATAAATGTGTAAAGTAAAGCAACAAGAGCTGATGGAGTAACTGTAGCAAGTTATCAGAAGATCTAGTTAAGATAATTGGTGAAGGTGACTACACTAAGCAGCAGGTCTTCAATGTAGACGAAACAGCCTTCTATTGGAAGAAGATGCCAACTAGGACTTTCATAGCTGAAAAGGAGAAGTCATGCATTGCTTGGCTTCAGAGCTTCAAAGGACAAGCTGACTCTCTCTCTCTCTCTCTCTCTCTTTTTTTTTTTTTTTGAGACAGAGTCTTGCTCTGTTGCCTGGGCTAGAGGGCCTTGGCACCAGTCTACTTCTCAGCAACCTCAAACTCCTGGGCTCAAGTGATCCTCCTGCTGCAGCTTCCCGAGTAGCTGGGACTACAGGTGTGTGCCACCACGCCCAGCTAATTTTTTTTTTCTATTTTAGTAGAGATGGGGTGTGGCTCTTGCTTAGACTGGTCTCAAACTCCTGAGCTCAAGGGATCCTCCCACCTCAGCCTCCCAGAGTGCTAAGATTACAAGCATGAGCCACCTTGCCTGGCCAGGCTGACTTTTGTGAGGGGCTCATGTACCTGATGACTAAGTTGAAGCCAGTGTTCATTTACCATTCCAAAAATCCTAGGGCCCTTAAAAATTATGCTAAATCTATTCTGGTCTATAAATGGAACAAAGCACATCTGTTTACACATGGTTTATGGAATATTTTAAGCCCACTGTTGAGACCTACTGCTCAGAAAAAAAGATTCCTTTCAAAATATTACTGCTTATTAACCTAGTCACCCAAGAGCTCTGATGGAAATATACGAGGAGATCAGTATTGCTAACACACATTCATTCTGCAGCCTGTGGATCAAGAAGTAATTTCAACTATAAGGCTATAGTTGCTGAAGATGTAGATAGTTATTCCTTTGAACAATCTAGGCAAAGGAAATAGAAAACTTTCTGGAAAGAATTCACCATTCTAGATGACATTAAGAACATTTAGAGTATCAACGTTAATGAGAATTTGGAAGAAGTTGATTCTGATCCTCATGGGTGACCTGGAGAGGTTCAAGACTTCAGTAGAGGAAGTAACTGCAGATGTGGTAGAAATAGCAAGAGAACTGGAATTAGAATCAGAGCCTGCAGATGTGTCTGAATTGTTTTAATCTTATGATAAAACTTTAACAGATGAGAAGTTTCTTCTTATGATGAACAAAGAAAGTAGTTTCTTGAGATGGAGTTTACTCTGGTGAAGATGGGTGGGGAAGTGAGAACATTCCAAGGTGAGGGATTAGCAAGTACAAAGGCCCTCATTTAGCTAGGAGATCTGTATGGCCAGAGCTAAATGAACCAGAGTCCAAATATAGGGGGGAAAGTAGGTGAAGGCTGTTTGGGGGAGCATGTAGGGTCTTATTTGCCTTTATAAGGACTGTGACTTTTCCTCTGAGTGAGAGGAGAAACCATGGAGAGACATGGTCTATCTTATGTTTTAATAGATCACTACCCTGGGGACCCTGTTTTTCATTTCTGTTCCTTACCCATTAGAGACATATTGTGGTTTAGGATAGAATGGGGGAGTTAGGTAAATTGGTGCAGAGCCCTGACCCATACCCAAGTCTGATTCCAGCAGGCCCAGAGTGCCAGAGCCAGTATTTTTGTTGAGCTCCAGAAATTCAGGGTACTCCAGTCCAGTTCTTTAAATAACATGGGCTTACTTCATTTTTTCAGGTTTTTATTACCAAAAGGAAGGGAGCAAAGAGATTAGCTCTAGAGTTCAGCTGAAAAAGGAAGATTAACCTGCTGGCAAATGGAGTGTTTTTTGACTTCTTTGGCTTCTGGGATTTTTCTTACTATTGAGTCATATTTTAAAAGTCATTTTTACCTTCCTTCAACATTTAAGCATTTAAGATCTCATTTATTTTCTGTTTTATTTGGCCTTTTGTCTGCTTTACATTCCTATGCCTTTCCCCCATTATAATAATTTTAGTAGAGGTCGGACTGTTTTTACCTTTCACTAATGTCTTGGCTACGAGGCCCCAAGGACTTCTCTGTTAACTTAAATAATTCTTAGATTTGAAGGATGCATAGAAATGTAACCTTATAAAAGCCCACACTATTTATTGTCTTCCCTGTCTTTATAGATGTAAACTCCTCTCCTCTTTCATCAAAGCTCTTCCCCTTTTACTGCTCTATCATCTGGTTGCAGAAAATAAGTTTTCCTGCAAATACAGATTCCATGGCAACATAACAAAAAGGTAATAGAACAAATGTTTATTTTGTCTGGACCTGCTGAATAACGTTAGACCATGAACATGTTGGCTCCTGTTACTTTTAATGATGTGGTTACAGATTTCCTTATTTTCCTCAAAACCTACTCCTCTTAGGCCTTGGTGGTATTGTCACTGTGCCTGCGACATGAAGGAAGGTGTGTGTGCCTATTGTCAGTGTACCCACAGTATGCATTGATTGGGTTTTCAAGCTTATGGTTCGGACTGTAGACACTACATAACGCATGACCATGTCCAAAAAGAAAGCATACCAGTTGTCCCCTTTGTTTTTATAAATTCATCAATTTAGTACTTCTAGCACACTATACTAGTTGTTATGTTTATTGAGATTAAAGGAGTAATAAAAGCAGGAAAGGTCCTTGCTTCTTAACATATCAGTCTAGAGGGGACATATTTATGTTTCCTCATAGATTGCTTTGGAAGTCCCCTGTAGCTTTTTCTTTTCTACATTCTTTCAGCTTAAGTTGCCATCTCAAATCTACCTTTATATTGCTAATCCTTCCCTTGGATCTTTTAAAATTCTTAAAATCTTTTAAAATTCTTCTGTCTGTCTCTCTCTCAAATTTAGTGACTGCTATGGTTAGAACGTATCCCATGTGTTAGAAACTTAATCTCCAATTCAATGGTGCTGGGAAATGGGGCCTAATAAGAGTTGATTAGATCATGAGGGCTCTGCCCTCCTGGGTGGATTAATGTCATTGTCAAGGGAGTGAGTTAGTTATCATGAGAGTGGATTGTTATAATAGTGAATTCACTTCCCTCTTGTTCTCACCCTCTTGCCTTCTACCATTGGGTGATGTAGCAAGAAGGTCCTTACCAGATGCCAGCACCTTGATAATGGACTTCCCAGCTTCCAGGACTATGAGAAATAATTTTCTTTTTCTTTATTAATTACTCAGTCTGTGGTATTCTGTTATGGCAACACAAAATGGACTGAGACAGTGACGGCGACAGACTGGTCACTCTATACAGACTGGTCACTCTATACATCTAGGACAATTTTTTTGGAAAGATACATGTTGGAAATCTATGTCAGATAAGCCTTCCCATCTGATGATTCAGATCTAGAAAGTGATGACATCAGCATGTGCCCCACAAGAAGTCAGAACTTCTTCTTTTGATCAGCCAAGGGCTCAGGAAGGCTATTTTAAGAGAAAAAAGGGACTATGATGGTAAGGGTCCTCTAGATCCTTAACCCATCCCTATACTTACACTTGGGTAAGTAATGTCTCTCCTGTGACAGTCTTCTCACCTACAATTATGTGCCCCTAATCATGCCCTTACTCTTTCCTGTGACATTCAGCTTGAGGTGTCTGGCTTACGCAAGTGTATGTCGAACTCATCTTTCTTGTATTTCCTCATCTCTGTGGTAAGTCTAACTTGATTTCCAGAAACAATTGCTGTATTCTTAATTTCTCTAATAGCTATTTCCTTTTTTTTCCCCTGTCAAATCCTTCATCTAGGGCTTTAACTGGCTTGAACCTTCTTGAACTTAGGCTTTTGAATAAATAGTTTATATTTATGTTGTTTTTTCCTAGGCTACCAAATGCTGGTGACAATCTTAGTTCTTAGTTATCTTCCTCATTCAGTATTATAAAATATGACTCCCTCATGATCATAGTATTAAGTTGAAATGGAATATTGATGTTGGCATCTTGTATTGATATGCTTCTTATATAATTCTCTCATTTTACATTATAAGTTTGGCTTGCCTCATTTTCTGTTTGCTGGTTAAGTACTCTAAGTGCCATATGCTTTGAGTGATCTGCTTTGAAATGAGCAATCCTAATATTATATTGGTGCTATGGCAAAAGGAAAAACATTAGCAAATTGAGAGGACAGGCAGTAAGTACTGTGAGCATCTAACTAGCTGTGTTACATCCCCAAATATAGTAAAGGTCCCTCATTCAAAATGCTTGAGACCAGAAGTGTTTCAGATTTTGAATTTTGAAATATTCATATTATACTTACTAGTTAAGCATCCTTTATTTAAAAATTTGAAGTCCCAAATGCTTCAGTGAGCATTTCCTTTAAATATCATGTTGTCATTCAAAAAGTTTTGGATTTTGGAGCATTTCAGATGAAGGATGTTCAACCTGTATAACCTAGGGTTATTCAGCCTGTTGATATTTTGGATGGGATAATATTTTGTTGTGGGCAACTAACTTAAGCATTGTAGTATGTTTAGCAGCATCCCTGTCTCCTACTCACTAGATACTTATAGCAATTCCCAGTTATGACAACCAAAAATGTCTCTAGACATTGCCACATATCCTAGAAGCTGGGGAGGGGGAATCACTCTTAGTTGGAGAACCACTTATATAACCCTATATTTGGATTGACTGGCTCTGAGTAAAAACTGGGTAGGATAACTTGAATCTTCTATCTGCAAAAAGATAGAAATGCTATATTTTCTGCTCTATAAGTTGGAGCCTCTTTAAACATGATTTTCATTATTTCTTGGAGAGTGACAGCAATCCTAATGGTCAAGGTCCTAGTGTAACCTGGCAAGATTAATGGGTGGGAGAACTTGCTCAATATGTTTGTGAAAGGCCAAGTATACCACTGGCACAATTGAGAAACAACTAATGATAGTAAGGGAGACCTGATTTTCATCAATAATTGTTTTTTGCCATTGTCGTAGCCCATTTTAGGGTACTGAATGTTTCTGGAAAGGAAAATTGATTTAGGATATAGCATGTAGTCCAAATTGGTAGTATTTTCCCCATTGTCTTTTCTTCTGGTATTCTGTTCTGTGTCCTTTTTCTCCTACCTTCTTTGGGTATTTAGCCATTTTAAACTCCTAGAAATACAATGTTGTTTAGGAAACCACAAAGAGCTGCAAATAAACTAAGGAGCAAGAAGCAGTATATTGCAAATTCATTTTTTTCTACATTTTTAAAGATTCTTGCACCTTGGAAGGGTTTGCTTAGTTTTTTTTTTTTTTTTTTTTTTGACACAGAGTCTCACTTTGTTGCCCAGGCTAGAGTGAGTGCCATGGCGTCAGCCTCGCTCACAGCAACCTCAAACTCCTGGGCTCAAGCGATCCTGCTGCCTCAGCCTCCCAAGTAGCTGGGACTACAGGCATGTGCCACCATGCCCGGCTAATTTTTTCTATATATATTAGTTGGCCAATTAATTTCTTTCTATTTATAGTAGAGATGGGGTCTCGCTCTTGCTCAGGCTGGTCTCGAACTCCTGAGCTCAAATTATCCGCCCACCTTGGCCTCCCAGAGAGCTAGGATTACAGGCTTGAGCCACCGCACCCGGCCTCTTAGTTTTTAAATACACTGAATTTTTGAAGAATCTTGTGTATCTCAGGTAGCAATAACTCGGGAAGATCAGCTTTATTTGATTCAGAATGTGTCATTTAGATACATTATGTATGCTATTCTAATACCTTATAAGATATTATGAAATTTCCTAAATTATCTGTGGTACTGTTTTAATAACTTTGAGGTTGTAAGGTGATGATATTAGTGTCACCATATGCAAATTTTAATGTTTAATGTGCTATACATATATATATATATATATATGTAATTTTTTTTTTTTTTTTTTTTTAGAGACAGAGTCTCACTTTGTTGCCCAGGCTAGAGTGAGTACTGTGGCATCAGCCTAGCTCACAGCATCCTCAATCTCCTGGGCTCAAGTGATCCTCCTGCCTCAGCTTCCCAAGTAGCTGGGACTACAGGCATGCGCCACCATGCCCGGCTAATTTTTTGTATGCATATTTTTAGTTGGTCAATTAATTTCTTTCTATTTATAGTAGAGATGGGGGTCTCACTCTTGCTCAGGCTGGTTTCAAACTCCTGACCTTGAGCAATCCACCTGCCTCGGCCTCCCAGAGTGCTAGGATTATAGGCGTGAGCCACCACGCCCGGCCTGCTTTATATTTTTTTCAGCTCATGAATCACTGAGTATGTGCTCTTTTTTTTTTTTTAACACCTCCTTAAAGAACTTTGCTGTTCACATTTTTCCTTGTATTTCTCTAATTCTCTTATTTCATTCTTTGGTCAGTTTTCTCTTCGTTTTTCTGCTCCATGATCCATTCTTAAATTCTCTTTTCTCTTTCTGGGCATATTCTTTTAGAATTCATTATCTGATACAGTCTCAACAGTGGCCTTGTTCATATACTGTACTTTCAAATCTAATCCCAAGAATAGTTACCCTTTGGATTACAAATCTGTTGACATGTAATGTTTCCAGGGTTTCCTTGCTTAGTTTCCTATATACTTCTTGAGAATACTCTTAGAGATGTAGCAGTAACTTTCTCCTTTGGAACTGATTCGTGTTAAGCCCTTGTACGGTTCAGCCTTAGAAACATGGAGCTGGTATCTTCGTTAGTACTGATGAATGACAGTCATTATGAAAATTGCAATCAGGGAATGAGCCAGTTACCTGAAGATTTCTATAACTCTAGGTATTAAAGGAAAATGGTTTTGAAAGTTTGAAATACATGTGTATGTATATTTGATGCTTGTGTTTCAGATTTACTGTAGTGAAGGAAATTTGTCAGTGATCCATTAAACAGTGGTAAGTGCCCATCAGTGTGTAACAAAAAGACACAAAATATTAGTGAACTGTGTTAACAAGGAGGTGTTGATGTGTATAGCATTGTGGGTTAACTAGCGGTTAGTGTGGGCTCATGGAGGAGGAAGGATTTTAAGATTATTTAGAGGGATGGGGGTAGTATTTGGAGAGGAGAAAGGGAAAGATTTTTGGATAACAGGAGAAAACATAAGCTAAGAGAATGGATATAAAAATGACTGGCCTAATAAGAGAAATATCTCAGGTAGGGTGAATCCAATTGTGATTCTCGTTCAGGTTGTCCTTCAGAATCACTTGTGGAATTACAGACACTTAGGTCCTTTCCCTAGAAATGAAGAATGAGACCTGGAGTGGGACTCAGGCAACTACATTTTTAAAAAGTCTACAATTGGTTCTGCACTACAAGTGGTTCTGATTTGTAGAACCACTTTAGTCAGTAGAGAGCTGTTAGAGTTTCTTGAGTTGTGAAGTGGCAAGAAGTATTTTAAAATTGGTCTGGCTAGAGTATACACAATGGATAGGAGGAAGCGAATGTAAAAGTCTTTGGTAATTTGTTTATGTGTGCCTCTGTTCATTCTGATTCCTGAGCTAGACTTCTCAGTTCCTTGAAGTCAGGAACTGTCTATTTTTTGTTATGTATTTATTATTCTTTCATTATGTCTTAGTCACTGGGCTAGATTCTGAGGATAAAAAGATAAATATTAACTATAGCTTCTGGTCTCCCTCACAGTCAAAATTGGGAAACAAATACGTAAAGGAATAATTGTTTTCAGTTGATTGTCTAAAGAATTGGCTACATTATGTTGGGGTTTGGTAGTGGTTCTTAGGTCCTGTTAATTGGTGAATAAATGTGCATTTTAACCTATAGAAACTGTATTTTAGTTATCCATAGATTGACAACAAATGATCACGGATTTGGACCCTCAAAATATATATATATATATATATATATATATTTTAGACAGAGTCTTGCTTTGTTGCCCAGGCTAGAGTGAGTGCCATGGTGTCAGCCTAGCTCACAGCAACCTCAAACTCCTGGGCTCAAGCAATCCTTCTGCCTCAGCCTCCCGAGTAGCTGGGACTACAGGCATGCGCCACCATGCCCGGCTAATTTTTTTTTCCCTATATATATTAGTTGGCCAATTAATTTCTTTCTATTTACAGTAGAGACGGGGTCTTGCTGTTGCTCAGGCTGATTTCAAACTCCTGACCTCGAGCAATCCACCTGCCTCGGCCTCCCAGAGTGCTAGGATTACAGGCGTGAGCCACCGCAGCCGGCCCCTCAATATTTTTTTTAATGATCTGTCCTCTTTTACTATTATTTTAGAGATATGGTCAACCTCAAATTTGAAAGTAAGAGATCTAAAAATATATTCGAAGGTTTACTATGTGACAAGCCCCCATGCTGGAAGTTGCAGGTATAGCATTGACCATGGAGTTATTTTGTAGTAGTACTGTGTGATCGTTGACTTGGAGTATTGAAAACTACCTGCCTTTTATAGTTTATAAAGTACTTTCACATGATTATCTTGTTTGAGCCTCAAAAGAACATCGTAATATAGGCAGGGCTGGTGACACTCTCATTTTATTGATTTGGAAACAGGCTTATAGAAGCTTTGCCAAGATCACCTGCTAGAAAGTGCCGAAATCAAAACTAGAACTGAAATCTTTTGACTACTGGTCTGTTCTTCTCCATATCACACTGCATATGTTTATGCTTTGTAGAATTTGTTGAGATCAGGTCACCAAAATCCAGAAGACAGCAGCTTTGTTAAATCGGAATTTCAGTGATTTTTCTAGAGCAATAAAGAGATTCTTATCTAGTATTCCCATAAGTAAGATGTCTTGAAAATGCCAGTATTTCGATAAAAGAATCAAGATGCTAAGTATAATGGTTTTAAGATATAGTGACAAATTATTTGATTCTCCTCCCTTTGAGAGGTGGAACTTAATTCCTTCCAGTGAGGACTGTACTTGGTGACTTCTCTAATATATGGAATGTGGTAGAAATGATGGAGTATGACTTCTGAGGGTAGGTCATAAAAGACATTGTGCCTCCTGTCTTGCTCTTTCTCCGAGATCACTTGCTCTAGTGCACAGTTTCTCAACTGTGCTCTAATTGACATTTTGAGCCAAATAATTCTTTTGTCATAGGGGGCTATCCTGTGCATTGTAGAGTATTTAGCAGCATCCTTGGCCTCTATCCACTAAATGCCAGTAGCATCAGCATCAGTTCCCCCCTACCAAGTTGTGATAGCCAAAAATGTCTTAGTCATTGTCAAATGTTCCCTGTGGCAGGGGGGAATTGGCCTCTGTTGAGAACTGCTGCTTTAGGGGAAGCCAGCTGTCATGTTGGAAAGATACTAAAGCAGTCCACATGTGAAAAACAGGGCTCCTGCCAACAGCCATGTGAGTGAGCCATCTTGGAAATGGATCCTCCAGCGTCTGTCAAGCCTTCAGGTGACTGTCGCTGTGGCCAATATCTGGGCTGCAACCTCACGAGAGACTGTGAGCCAGAACCACCGTGCTAAACAGCTCCTGAATTCTTGACCCACAAAAACTGTAAGATGATAAATCTTGTTTAAGCCATCAGATTTTGGGGTAATCTGTTATCCAGCATAGGTAACTAAGTGTTACCGTGAAAATGTATATATAATACATTATATAAAATGGAGTTACAGACTGAGGAAGTAGCAAACCTTGTGAAGACATACTAATGCCTGTTAAGTACATACATAGTCATGTTCACAGCATGTATTTAAAGAGTGCTTTTCTGGATATGAAGCCTATAAACAGTAATACTATAAAAGCCTTTTAATTGTAGCAGCAAGGCAAAGATGATTGATGGTAATACTAAGTAGTCACGATGTAAGATATGATTAGTCTATTTAATATTTCAGATTTGCTTGAAAGGAGTTAAAAATTATTTTGAAGTGGTAACTTCAAAAACGTTGCTGGGTATGGTGGCTCGTGCCTGTAATCCCAGCTACTCAGGAGGCTGAGGCAGGAGGATTGCTTGAGGCCAGGAGTTTAAGAGCAGCATGGGCAACATAGTGAGACCTTCCTTTCTAAAAAGTATACATATATTTTTTAATTTGCTGGGTGTAGTGATGCACGCCTGTAGTCCCATCTACTCTGGAGGCTAAGGTGGCAGCATTGCTTGAGACCAGGAGTTTGAGACCAGTCTGGTTTATATAGTAAGACCTCATCTTAAAAGAAGGCAAAAATAACCCCCCAAAACATTTGTTATTAAAAATTTCAAAAACACACAAAAGTAGAAAAGGTGTACCCATGGTGGCAACATTCTAATGAGGCATTGGAAAATAATCCCTTTTAAAAGAGAAATATACATGTAATATTTTTGCAATCAATATAGGATAGCCATTGCTCTTGATACAGAAATATATCACTTCACATGGAAATCAAAAGACGTATGTTAACTAACATGGGCAGAGAGTTCATGCAGTTAAAAAAATAAGAAATATATTAACTGACACCACTGTAGCTTTTAAAGCTTTAATGAAGAAATATCATATAAAATCATTTGACTTTCAAATGGAACCTGCAGCAAATAAAAGTTAATTGCATTTTAAATTTTAATCACAAATGGTTTTGGATTTTTAGATTGCAAATCTAGGTGAATTTCCATATTGTTTGAATATCAGTTTTCGTGAGCCTTAGTAAAAATTGAAGCAGTTGTGAAAAACAATTTTGTTTTAGTAGCTTAGAAGCTTTTGCAGCATAAATTGGACCAAATCAGGAATGGCAAGTATCATTCCCTGCGTCCCGCGCCTAAGTCCCTAATAAATCTTTTTTTTTGAGACAGAATCTCACTCTGTTGCCCAGCCTAGAATGCCGTGGCATCAGCCTAGCTCACAGCAACCTCAAACTCCTGGGCTCAAGCAATCCTTCTGCCTCAGCCTCCCGAGTAGCTGGGACTACTGGCATGCACCACCATGCCCAGCTAATTTTTTTTTTCCTATATGTTTTTAGTTCACCAATTAATTTCTTTCTATTTTTTAGTAGAGATAGAGTCTCACTCTTGCTCAGGCTGGTTTCGAACTCCTGACCTTGAGCGGTCCACCTGCCTTGGCCTCCCAGAGTGCTAGGACTACAGCCGTAAGCCACCACTCCCAGCCCCAGAGTTCTTTCTTATGAAGTACTTTGCATTGATACTGTCCTGAGTTCAGTGTAAGATCACAGGAAAAATCTTTTTCTTTCTGAAATTCGATTAATTGTAGTAGGAAGCATTTTAGAAAAGAAGCAGAGTTCATATAGTTAGAATATTTTTAAAATGGACTGAACTGTTAGTGAAATTGAACTTGTTTGTACATTATGGTGTAGTGGTTAAGAGTTCATGCTTAAAACATATTACCTGAAAATGAACCCCAGCTCTGCTGTTATCTGTCTATACCCTGGGCACATTACTTAACCTCTTTGTGCTTTAGTTTGCTTGTCTGTAAAATGGAAATTATAATAATGTCTTCATGTAAGGTGGTTGTGATACTAAAGATGTTCATATATGTAAAGATTTAAAAACAGTGCCTACGGGAGGCTGAGGCAGAAGGATCGCTTGAGTCCAGGAGTTTGAGGTTGTAGTGAGCTATGATCACATCACTGTACTATAGCCTGGGTGACAGAGTGAGACCCTGTCTCAAAACAAAGCAAAACAAAAAACAGTGCTAGCAGTAAGTACTCAATAAATGTTAATTTTTGACATTAATATCACTTTCTTGTTGGATGCTATGGAATTTATAAAATTTGAGAGCCAAATGATGTAGTTGAATTTTTTCTTTCATATTTTGAGATAGCTACATTATAAAATACTCTGTATTATGCTTTTGTTAAGTATTTATTGAGAATGTATTATATGCCAGGCATTATGCAAAGTCCTATGTAATATAGTGTTGAATAAAACACACTTCCTTCCTTCAAGATGCTTAGGACAAGTGGGAAAGGCAGACATTATTAGTGTTTTCTTTTTGAGATACAGTCTCACTTCTGTTGCCCGGGCTAGAGTGCCGTGGCGTCAGCTTAGCTCACAGCAACCTCCAACTCCTGGGCTCAAGCGATCCTCCTGCCTCAGCCTCCCGAGTAGCTGGGACTACAGGTATGCGCCACCATGCCCGGCTAATTTTTTCTATATATTTTTAGTTGGCCAATTAATTTCTTTCTATTTTTAGTAGAGACTGAGTCTCGCTCTTGCTCAGGCTGGTCTTGAACTCCTGAACTTGAGCCATCCTCCCGCCTCGGCCTCGCAGAGTGCTAGGATTACAGGCATGAGCCACCACGCCCGGCCATGTCTAATATTTGAGCTTTACCATGGACCAGGCTCTTTGCTAAACCCACTATAAAAGTTATTACATTTAATGCTAACAAATACCCTACTGATTAGATATAAACATAATCCTCATTACATATATGAGACGGAAAGTATTTAATTAACTTTCTTGAGATTATATAGCTATTAAGTGAAAAACTGGAATTAAAATCCAGATAGTCTAATTCCAGAGCCCCAGTCCTTATTTAATCATTCTGCTGGATGGTAAATAAATATGATAATTATGATTGTTGGGGTCTCTAGGATACTGATTAATCCTAGCCTGCTTTTTGCTGAATAGATTCAGGAGTCAAATAGAGATAATATATATATACAGACACACTTTATTATTAGTAAAGCTGGCATGGAGAATGGCTTGGTTGAGTAAGTCAAGTGGGCTTCTTATTTCTTCCCCAGTGAATTGAACTTACATATTCAGACACAGGCAGATCAGTCAGAAAACTGCTGGCATTCCTTGCTCCCTAGCAGGCTTACCATGGAGGAGAGGAGAAAGTGCTCAGCCTGCAGGTGGCAGGCAAACTCTGAAGTGGGGAGTTGAAGAAGCTAGGTCACGTAGGAGCAATGGCCATTTTTTTAGTCTCACCAGAGCTAGTTTAGAATAGAGTATAAATGTATTTGCTGCTTCTGAGGGGGAAGAAGTTACTAATTTATGGGTTCGTAGGAGTGAGGGGAGTAGAAGAAAACCCCCTTTTCTTTATGTGGGATAAGGAAGGAGTCAATGAAGGTGTTGTAAAAAAGAGTTAACTGCTTGGGACCTCTTAGATACATCTCTAGGGGGGTGACTGTTTAAGCCAGGAGTCCTCAAACCACGGCCCGCGGGCCACATACGGCCGCCTAGCACATTTATCTGGCCCTCCTGGTGTTTTTGCCACCACTGCCTGTCCTGCTTAGCAGCCGACTCGTCCTGGGCCTACAGTGTGCACTCTCCAGCGGTCTGAGGGACAGTGAACTGGCCCCGTTTAAAAAGTTTGAGGACCCCTGGTTTAAGCTAATACTTGAAGGATAAGGATTTAGCAATGGGATGAAATGGTTGAAGAAGAGAATCCTAGGAACCAGAAACAGCTGGTCTGAATAGTTAAAGGAACTGAAAGGAGCACTACGGTTAGAGCGTAGTGGCTGAGAGGGAAAGAAGGAGTATCACGAGAGCAGGTTGAAATGGTCAGTGGTGGTCGGATCCCCTGGGTCTTGTAGGCCATGATAAGAAATTTGCATTGTATTCTATATACCAAAGAAATTTTTTTTTTTTTTTTGAGACAGAGTTTCACTTTATTGCCCAGGCTAGAGTGAGTGCCGTGGCGTCAGTGTAGCTCACAGCAACCTCAATCTCCTGGGCTCAAGCAATCCTGCTGCCTCAGCCTCCCAAGTAGCTGGGACTACAGGCATGCGCCACCATGCCCGGCTAATTTTTTTTTTCTATATATATTTTAGTTGGCCAATTAATTTCTTTCTATTTATAGTAGAGATGGAGTCTCACTCTTGCTCAGGCTGGTCTTGAACTCCTGAGAACTCCTGAGCTCAAACGATCCGCCCACCTCGGCCTCCCAGAGAGCTAGGATTACAGGCTTGAGCCACCGCGCCCCAAAGAAATTTTTTGAAGGACTTAAAGCAAGGGAGTAGTGCAGCCTAATTTTTATTTTTTTATTTTTGTCTAATTTGTATTTTTAAAAGACTGTTTTAGATGTTTGTGGAGAGTATATCAGAAGGGAGCAAGATAGGAGGCAGGGGAGACCAGTATAAGAATGTAGGCTGGTGATGAGGGAGGACGACATGGCTGATACGATAGCAGTGGAAATGAAGAGAAGTTGACTCTGAGATGTATTTTGGAGGTGCAAACCACAAGACTGGCTGATAGATTTGGTTAGGGGCCAGAAGACTGGAGGAAAGGGAGAAATCCAGGATGAAAATCAGGTATCTGGCTTGAGCAACTGTCCATTTATAGAGATTACAGAGACAGGGAAAGGATAGTTCTGGGTGTTGTGACCTTGCTAAGTTTAAGGTGCTTGTGTGTCTTTCATATGGTGATGTCAGATAGGGCTCAGAGAAGAGATTTCAGTGAGAGACATAGATTTGGGAGTTTTCACTGTATGGGTGGCATTTAATTTAAAGTCATAGGTATAGATGAGATTATTTAGAAGAAGAATATGGGAGAGAGAAGAGGGCCCAGTACCAAGCACTGAAGATCTCCAACATACAGAGCTTGAGTAGAGGAAGCACATGCAATAGAGACAGAGACAGAGCTGCCAGAGGGGTCTTAGGAAACCAGTAGAAGTGTTGACATAGACTCCAGGATGGAGAGGGTTTAGAGAAAGGGGCAGTGGTAACCATGTCAATTACTAATCTAAAAAAAGTGGCTGTGGATTTGGTAATATCACTCATTAATGACCTTGAGAAGAACAGTTTCAGTGGAATGGATTGAGGATAGAATGGGAGTTGGGTAGGTCTGTGCTTCTCAAACCGAGAGAAGTATATAAATCACCTGGAGATCTTGTCAGAACGGCCCAAGATCCTGCATTTCTAATGAGCTCCCAGGTAATGCCAGTGCTGCTGGTCCGTGGAGCACACTTTGAGTAGCAGAGGTATAGATTAGTGGTTCTCAAACTTTAGTGTGTGTTAGAATTAGTTGGAGGGCTCTGTAAAATACAGATTACTAGACCCACTCAGAGTTTCTGATTCAGTAGCTCTGGGGTGGTACCTGAGAATTTGCATTTCTTGTAAATTCCCTGGTGATACTGATGCTGCTGGTCTGGGAACTACACTTTGGGAACCTCTGGTGTAGATGATTTTTTGGAGAACTTTAACTGTCATAGAAGAACATCAAGGGAAGTCTTTTGTTTGTTGAAGATGGGAAATAACTAGAGCATATTTATACTGGTAAGAATGATCCAGTAGATAGGAAGAAACTGATGATACGAGAGACAAGGGGAATGAAGAAGTGAAATTCTTGAAGATGAGGGGGACAGCTCCAAAGCATGTATTGAGGTCTTGGGTTTTAATAAGAAACCCACTTCTACTGGTTTCCTAAGACCCCCCTGGCAGCTCTGTCTCTGTCTCTATTGCATGTGCTTCCTCTACTCAAGCTCTGTATGTTGGAGATCTTCAGTGCATGGTACTGGGCATTCTTCCCTCTCCCACCCTTGGGGCATGTGTCTTTAGTTACAGCAAGAGGGAGGTAGAAAGGATGAGTCCAAGTGCAGATGGATTTATAGTTTTGGTGGTAGGCGGATGGAGCTACCCTTTGGTGACCCTTTGGTGGTTTCTGTTTTCTCAGTGAAGGCAAGGGCAACTCTTGAGGCAGGAGGGCGAGTAGGAGGTTTGAGAGATAACATGCCAAATGATCATTTTGGAGTATGAAAATGAACTGACTGGGAAAAAGTGGCAGTATTGAGAGCCTGTTTGAGGTTAAGGTCAGAAATTGAAAATGAAACCAATCTGTCTGCACATTCTTTTTTCTTCTACCAGAGTTAGGTCCTTAGATTCATACATGGAGAATTAAATGGTCAAGATCACCCAAGGTTAGACTTTATCCAGTTGAGTACATCAGAGACATAAGGTGCAAGGGAATGATCATAGTCATGGAACAGGAAGGGAAATGAAGACAAGAGAGCGCTGAGGGTTAGACACAAGCAATGATGATGAGGTCAACCCATCAACTTGTCAGGGGCCAAGTAAACTAGGTTTGTGGTGGAAAGTGAGTGCTGGCATTCAAAATGATTTAGGTGGGGCAGTTTATGGTGGGAATAGATGTCTAGGGTGTGACTATGAAGGTAGCTGGATAAGGTGGAATTTCCTAGAGAGGTCAGAAAATGAGGATGATGGATATGCCCTTCAGCTGGACATTGAAGTTGCCAAGAATGGTGACGGAAGTTGGGAGCAGAGTCAGATAGGAACTAACTTTTCAGTGATTGATGGAAAATTCCACATCAGTAGATGACAGCAGCAGAGAGGGAGAAAGAATTTATCAGGGTTGTGAGCAGGGGATTTATAGAACAGATGGAAAGTAATGGTCTTAAAGTGGTCATGGTTGGCAAGAATTCCTTCCCCACTTACTAGCCATGAGGTACCTGGGTATGAGAGAGAGGTGCTCTCTAATGGCAGGGCTGTGAGAGAAGTAGTGTCTTCTAGGTATGACCTAGTTTCCTAGAGATAGAGGGAAGGGTTGGAAAGGAGGTGGAAAATTTATAGAAGTTTATCAAAAATTGGGAGTTGAGAATGAGGGCCTAGCGTAAGGGTTTGGGAGTGAAAGGAGGGGAACTGGAGTAGATACAGAGCTGTAAAAGAGGCTTTGGTGGGGAAAAGAGAGTTTGGTAATAATAGATGACCAGAAAGCCTTAGATGTTCATTAGAGACTGAGATAAACAGGGAGGCGTGATGGAATTTGCCTTAGACAGTTTCTAAAAATAATTAAAACACACATCAGATTTTTTGCTGTGGATGTCCTACATCAGCGGTCCCCAACCTTTTTGGCACCAGGGATCAGTTTCATAGAAGACAGTTATTCCGTGGATGGGGGGATGGGGTGGGGGTGGGATAGGGGATGGTTTCAGGCTGATTCAAGCACATTACATTTATTGTGTACTTTTTTCCTATTGTTATTATGTTGGAATATATAATGAAATAATTATACAGCTCACCGTAATGCAGAATCAGTGGGAGCCCTGAGCTTGTTCTGCAACTAGGCGGTCCCATCTGGAGGTGATTGGAGACAGTGACTGATCCGACAGGAGGTGGAGCTTATGCAGCGATGGGAAGCCATGGGAGCCATGGGAAGCCGCTGTAAATAGAGATGAAGCTCACCTCCTGCTGTGCAGCTCTGTCCCTAACCTTAGTCCTACGTGATCTAGCCTCTGCCTGCGTCTCTGACCTCATCCCTGTCTCCTCTCCCTTTGCTCCCTGTGCCTTACTCACACAGGCCAACTCACTTTCTCTTGCTCACTCCAGCACGCCATACTTTTCCTGCTTCTGCTGCTTTTTTCATTTGTTTGTTTGCACTTGGCTGTTCTGAGAGATAGCAGAGCCAGGCGGTTAATAGAGCAAGCTCTGAATCCAGACTCTCTGCTTTGCCACATTTAGCTTTGTGACCATGGGCAAGTTTATTAACCTCTCTGTGCTTCAATTTCTTTGTGTGTAAATGGGGGAATGATTATAGTACTTATTTCATAGGGATATTAAAGGGCTTAGAACTGTTCTTGTATGTGGTAAAGACTCAATGAATGTTAATATGAACCATTATTATTTCTTCTGCCTGAAGCTTTTTCCCCTGTATCTTTACATAGTCAAGACTTTCATCATTCAGTTCTCTACTCAAATGTATGTCCTCAGATATCCTAGCTAAAGTAGCATAACTCTGCTAGCTTTCTGTCACTCTTTATTCCGTTAGTCTGTTTTATTTAATCATAGCATTCATCAGTATTACAAATAATTTTATTATTTTACTCTTCCCCTCTTCCCCCATTCCCTGAGGGCAGGGATTTGTTGACTTTTTTCCTGCTGCATCTCAACCTCTAAATACTTGTCCCAACTCATTGTCCTGGAAACGTGGTTTTCAAGGCCTCTATTCTGTTCAGGCAGCATGTGGTATAAGGTGACAGTGAGGTCCAGGCAGGGAAAACAGACTCCAACTCTATGTTTATCAATCTATTGGCTCATCTAGATTAGGCAGCTGCCTGTTTTTGTAAACTTTATTAGAACACAGCCACACCCATTTTTAAAGTTACTATCAGGCTGCTCTCTTGCTACAACCACAGAGTTGAGTAGTTGTGACAGAGAGCTAAGAGCTTGCAAAGTCTGAAATACTACTATCTGGCCCTTTACAGAAAAAATTTGCTGACTTCTGATTTTGAAAAGTCTAGAAGGAAACACCAAAAGTAATAATAGAGGCTTTATTTGGATAGTGGGATTATAGGTCATTTTGATTTTTATCTTTATACCTTTTTGGTATTTTGTTACAGACTCATTTATTAATAATTTGGAAATGAACTAACCTAAATACTCAAAAATTGTATTTGGAGCACTTTCACTGGTGAGTTTTTTGGTTTATTTTTCTCTTATTTTTTTCTTTTAGTGCTGCTTTTGACACAAAAACTGGGTTACGTGTGGCAGTGAAGAAGCTATCCAGACCATTTCAGTCCATCATTCATGCCAAAAGAACCTACAGGGAACTGCGATTACTTAAACACATGAAACATGAAAATGTAAGTTATTCATTCAAGGAAGAATAAATTTTGTTTTTGAGTAAACTTGAAAAAAAGTGTTTTAATTAATTACTATAAATGGAAATACATTGTAGTGTGTCAAACTTTGGTCCTCGCTTCTCATACTGGGTACATCTTGAAATAAAATGGTACATCTTCCTGAAGTTCTAGTTTTACTCAAAGATTTTTAGAGGGGAAACATTCTTTAAAATTTTTAAATAAAAAAGGGTATATTGGCCGGGCGCAGTGGCTCATGCCTCTAATCCTAGCACTCTGGGTGGCTAAGGCAGGCGGATCGTTTGAGCTCAGGAGTTCGGGACCAGCTTGAGCAACAGCAAGACCTCATCTCTACTAAAAAAATAGAAAGAAATTAGCTGGACAACTAAAATATATATATATATGTGTGTGTGTGTGTGTATATATATATTAGCCGGGCATGGTGGCACATGCCTGTAGTCCCAGCTACTCGGGAGGGTGAGGCAGTAGGATCGCTTGAGCCCAGGAGATTGAGGTTGCCGTGACCTAGGCTGACACCACAGCAGTCTAGCCTGGGCAAAAAAAGTCAAACTCTGTCTCAAAAAAAGGGGGGGGGTATATTATATAGTACAATACAAAATTCACAAGAATTCTTGAGAGAAAATATTAAAGTAGTAAAAATAAATTTTATATTCTTTGCCTGATTTGTGGGTTATTTCAATGGAAAAATTTGAAGAAGAGTGCTTTAGGCTCATTGAAAATTCTATCAAATATGGCTATTTTTTTTTTGAGACAGAGTCCCTGTTTCCCCGGCTAGAGTGCCGTGGCTCACAGCAACCTCAAACTCCTAGGCTCAAGTGATCCTTCTGCCTCAGCTTCTTGAGTAGCTGGGACTACAGGCATGCGCCACCATGCCCGGTTAATTTTTTTTTTCTTCTATATTTTTAGTTGTCCAGCTAATTTTTTCTATTTTTAGTGGAGATGGGGTCTCGCTCTTGCTCAGGCTGGTCTTGAACTCCTGAGCTCAAACGATCCTCTCGCCTCGGCCTCCCAGAGTGCTAGGGTTATAGGCGTGAGCAACCGTGCCCGGCTATTATTTTATGTTTACTTTAGTAATAATTTTTCTTTTTAACCTTCTTTAAGAGACAGCTTTTCTAGATGCAGGTATTTTATTACAAGATTTATTAAATATGTCAGAGGCCTTGTTTAAGTGAAATATAACTCTTTCTTTGAGACCCCACCTATACATTAGGAGATATACATATATATGCAGGCCTTCATTCCTAGGTCTTCATCTATCAAGATGGCCTGGCAGCTAACTGATTTGTCTGTTAATTTGGTAATTTGAGAACAATGCTGTTCTGCAAAGGAGTACTTACAGATCTTGATTAAATAGGTAAATAAATGATATAATTGGAATATTAATTCAAAGTAAAAAAACAATTGACTAAAAATACTTACCTTTCTGAATTTCAAAATCAAGTTAAGAAGAATTTCTGTGACTGCTGTATGAAAGGTACTGCACAGTTTGTAGCATTGTAGAAAAATGGCTTTAGAGATTTTAGAGTCCCTTGGTCCTGATGATTGTTACTGTATAGAAGAAAATTCAAAATCTGTGTGTTTATTACTTGACTATTCACACTTGTTCTTTTTTAATAATTGAACTTTTTCCTCCATAGTAAGAAAAGAAATCACAGATTAGTGTTTATTAGTATACATTTTTTTAGTGCAAGTTTCTTCTAGTTTGAGAACTTTAAAACTTAAATTTGTAATTGGATAATGGATATTATAATCGTAGCTGCAGGTTTTTATTTCTGTGTTTTATTTTGATTACATACTGTTGAGAAAATCCATTTTCTGCAGATAACTTCTATTCCCAAGTATACTTTCACATGAACAGCTACGTGCAAACCTAATTTTTGGTTCTGTTTTGTTTTTTGAGACAGGATCTCACTAGATTGAACTCCTGGGCTCAAGTAATCCTCCCACCTCAGCCTCCTGAGTAGCTGGGCTTACAGGTGGGAGCCACCTTGGCTGGCCAAACTGAGTTTTAGAAAAGTGCAGTGCAGAGCTGCAGCCTTCCTGATCAGTGGCATGTTTACAAGAAGTTGAGAGTTGAGATATGTGGAAAGAGCTGGCAGGAGAAACTTCATTCCTAGGTCTACGTAAAATCAAGGTGGCCTGGCAATTATTAGAACTGATGTGTTTGCACTTGATTTTTAACACATCTGAGTTATGCTATTTTTCATTATTAGATGTGACAGACATTGTCACTGCTTTTCAAATATAAAATATTTTGAAAATGGAATGCAAGCCAAACATTTATGGAACCCCAAAGCACCTCTGAGAGACCCTGGGATCCCACTGATGAAGCATATGCTAATTTAAGAACATCTGGTTTAGGAGATTACCAGTGTTACACTGTATTGTTTTGTTTTTCTTCATAAACAATTTAAGCAAATGTATTCAGCAAAATTATTTTGAGTCATCTCAATTCATGCTTTGGCTTTTCTAAACAACTATGTTTAGTTTTTTGTGCTTTAAGTTCCTATAATGACACTCTGGGAGGCTGAGGTGGAAGGATCGTTTGCGATCAGGAGTTCAAAACCAGCCTGAGCAACAGCGAGACCCCGCCTCTACAAAAAATAGAAAGAAATTACTTGGACAACTAAAAATATATAGAAAAAACTAGCCGGGCATGGTGGCGCATGCCTGTAGTCCCAGCTACTCGAGAGGCTGAGGCAGAAGGATTGCTTGAGCCCAGGAGTTTGAGGTTGCTGTGAGCTAGGCTGGCACCACGGCACTCTAGCCAGGGCAACAGAGTAAGAAACTGTCTCAAAAAAAAAGTGCCTGTAATGAGATACTTTGAGATGTCTTATATGATACTGAGCTGGTTCCATTTGGGCCATTCTCTGCTTGTAGAACTGAGAAGGATGCAGAATGATGAATACAGTTGTTTTAGTTTAAGAAAGGCTATAAGACTTTTAAAAGAAGGATAATCATATTAGGAAAAAATAGGATTTAACTTACATAAACTGCCTTTTAAATAGCTTGCTTACTAGCCATCCATCTTTTCTTATTATTAGATGTTTCTATTCTAACAGTGGATGGTCACCTAGATATTAACGATTTGTTTGAACAAAAGAAGGCAAATGCTGAATATTTCTGTTGGCAAATGTTTGAAGGGGGAATGAGAAGGCGCCAAAAGACTTGACTCAATGTAGAAAAATCCCTGCATTCCATCCTATTCTATGAATATTTGTTAGGTGCCTACAATGTAAAAGTAGTTTTACCCTATAAAAAACCAAGACTTCCAGTAAGTTTAATTGCCAAATTTCTGAGGAATTCCTCTATTTCATTGTCCTCTTTCTCTTCATTTTTAAAAAATGATTTTTTCGGGGTCACCATTCAATTTTTAGCTAGCTGCCAGGGCTCCAAAGGTAGCGACGATGTTACTTTAAAACTCTTGAAAATTTTTAAATGTTGGTAACAAGTAGAATTTTTAGGTGCCAGACTGCACATATGATCTTTTACACAAAAATGCCTCTGACTCACAATCAGTAGCTCATCTTGAGTTATTTCTTCTATTAGTGATAATGAATGATAGATATTCATTTATTAGGTGGGTAACTGGAGCTAGGGGGTAGCCTCTGTGACTGTGAGGGTTACACTGTGAATGAAGTTAGTGGCCCATTCCTGATGGAACTGGAGATGTTGATCTCATTAACACCTGCTCTAGAGAAAGATGAAAGGGAGGCTGCTGCCTGCATCCTTTGGTGTCTGGGTAGGCACTACAAAGATCCCCCACTTACAGGTCTGGAGATCTGTATATTTTGAAAGTAAAAAATGATTAAGGGAATTCTTTCATAAATTATATTTGGGAACCTTGGATTTAACTTTACCATGGTAGACCAAGTGGTTGTTTTGGTGTGCTTGTGTTAAAGACATTAAATATTGTCTTTTTTTTTTTTATTTGAGACAGAGTCTCACTTTATTGCCCAGGCTAGAGTGAGTGCCGTGGCGTCAGCCTAGCTCACAGCAACCTCAAACTCCTGGGCTCAAGCAATCCTGCTGCCTCAGCCTCCCAAGTAGCTGGGACTACAGGCATGTGCCACCATGCCCAGCTAATTTTTTCTATATATATTAGTTGGCCAATTAATTTCTTTCTATTTATAGTAGAGATGGGGTCTCGCTCTTGCTCAGGCTGGTCTCGAACTCCTGAGCTCAAACGATCCGCCCACCTCGGCCTCCCAGAGAGCTAGGATTACAGGCTTGAGCCACCGCGCCCGGCCATTAAATATTGTCTTTAATAGCTTACTGAATTAAAGTGTTTTTTTGGTGTGTGCTAGTTTAATAAAAATGTATTACTTATATTTGTCAGCCTTTGGGCCAGTGTAAGATAATCATTGGAGATAAATGTCTTTTCTAAAAATTTGTTTCCTGGGTTATTTTTAGGTGACTGAAATCATGTATGGCAGAAGGAGTAAGGAAATAAATTAAAATATGACTTGAATTAAAAAGGAAATTTCCTAAGAAATGAGAAATGAATAGATTATGGAATATTCCTAAAATATTCCCCAGATCTATTTTAATGCTGAGAAATATTTATTTTATAGTATTTTCCTTATGATTAATATTCCATAAATGTGATTAATGGAAAGAGGGGTATTTTGTAAAAGTACACAAGAAAATTAAAAAATACTTTTATGTAACATGGGTAGTTTTAATCTCATATAATTTTGGGTTTTGGTGTGCTTATGTTAAATACATTAAATATTGCAAATATTTCACTTTTTAGGAATTAAAACTTGGTAGGGTCTTTACTAGTCTGCTTTTCTCTATTTCCTGAGTTAGTTTATTGTTATTCTTGTGCCATGCTTTTTAATCATTTGAATAATTTAGTTTAGCTTTATGTATCAAATTCTGTTCCTGGAAGTAGCTGCTTCAAATGTTATGGTTTGCTTATGTGCATTGTAATTTATAATTCTTTATAAAACTCCACTGGCTCTGGTCACCACTTCTTTTGGTGGTCCACAGTGAGTCAGACCTTTGTGTTAGACATCTTCTGGTACATTGTTTATTCAATCTTCCCCACAGTACTCTGAAGATAAACAGTGATATCCCTGTGTTTTTCATATGAGGATAATAGAGCTCAGAGAAGATACCAAATTTATTTGCCAAATATTATTTATATACCAAACATTAACTGGACTCCTGCTGTATACCAGGCACCATTCCAAGTGTTGGTGTTATTGGAATAAAGAAGATAAAAGCTCATATATCGAAGAAATCAGAAACTGATAGTGGGGTTCAAACTTACAGTTGTTTGATTCTAAAATGCCTGTTGTGTTTTCAAGTTGAAATTGGAGCTTTTATTTGAAAATGCTTTTGACTTGTTTTGCTTTTCTTATCTTTGAGGTAACTCTTGCATGTGTAAATCACATTTCTAATAATTTAATTTTGATATCAAGATGATTTTCACAATCAAAATTGAAATAATGTAAAACAAGGTAACTTGTTTTAAACTTTTCTTATTATATTGAGGTAATGGGGCATTTCAGATAACAAGAATGATTGATTAGGAAATATTGGAACAGGGAAACAAAATCGGCTTCTAGATCTCAGCTACCTTAAGTAGAAGTGGGCATAGGGGAGAATGATTGAAAGACCAGAGGTCTTAAGCCAGAAGTGTACCAAACTCAAGGGAAATGATTATGCTTTAGATGGAGAAGGAAAAAGAAAATGGATTTGATTTAAATTTAAAGCACTATTCAGTGGGCCCCGTTATGAGGTCACAGATACACTATTGGTGGGATTGTCGCTTAGCCTCACCTCTGTGGAAGACAACTTGACAATATTAAGATCCTTAAATATATCGGTGTCCTTTGATCTATAATTCTATTTCTTGGAATTTATTTTCTGGAAGAAAACATGAGATGTGCAAAAAAAAAAAATATATATATATATATATATGTATATCTTTCTTGCTATATTCTTTAAATGTTTAAAGATAGGAAATTGGTTAAATTATGGTATGCACAAATGATAGATGTTGTATGTGTATATATTACTGAAAAAAATAGTGAAAGACAGGGTAATAGTCATTATATGTTAACTGAAAGTCAGGACATAAAACTGTGTGCACAGATAACCCCAATTTAATTTATATATATCAGAAGTATCAAAGGAAATACAACTTAGAATGTTAATGATAATTATAATGGGTTGTTTTGGTTTTCTTCTATATGGTTGTCTGGGTAAGGAGCTGAAGGATGGCTGTCTCTTTCCTTTGAAATAATTTGCATGAACCTGAAAAGCTGTTCTCCTTGAATTTCAAACCACCCCTCCCTGTTTTCTTTTCAAATTCAGGCTGTATAATTTAAGTTGCTTTTATTTATTTATTTATTTTTTGAGACAGAGTCTCACTCTGTTGCCCAGGCTAGAGTGAGTGCCGTGGCATAAGCCTAGCTCACAGCAACCTCAAACTCCTGGGCTCAAGCGATCCTCCTGCCTCAGCCTCCCGAGTAGCTGGGACTACAGGCATGCGCCACCATGCCCGGCTAATGAAGTTGCTTTTAAAAGTCTGATATTCGGATAAGTGGAGTTATATCCTAATTAGAAGATCTCTTTTTCATGATAATATTTTGAGAGTTAACCTATCTTACTTTTAGAGCTGTGTGTTTAATTAGTCTAGAGCAGCAGGTTAGTGAGGCTGTAGTCATGGGTTCATGGAAATTGATACCCTTAAATCGGGCTAGGCATATTACAAATGAATTATAATATTTTCTATTTGCCTTTTCAATGCCTAACTTTGTAGAAATGTATGGTCTGGATTTTAAGGGGAACTGGGCAGGAGGTGGGGCAAAGCCGGTGCTATATGTGGCTAAATCAGTATCAGGTCATGATCAGAAAAACTGCTCAAAGACCATCGATTACTGAGTATTGCTTTATCCCGGTGTAAAGATAGCCCCCCCCTTTTTTTTTCATTTGTAAATCATCTAATTTAAATACCTTATAATGACTAAGAAAATTAACATGACTTTTAAGAGAATAAAGAATATACTGTGAGAATATTTTGGGGCTTTAAAAATGTCAGTTTTGAAGACTGTACAGTAATATGGAAGTTTTTCGAAGCAAAACACTACGTGGAAGTGTAACTTTTTTTTCATTTTTATTAATTCATTAGACCATTAGTACACACATATGAGGCAGGAACTCTAAATCTTTTTGCCTTCTGTTAAACTAACTATTGGCTTTATATGACCACATTCTAAAGAGATAAAGAATTTTAATGATAAAGCGGGTTACTATGACAATTGATGTTAACAAGTAAAAAACGAAAGCATAATTTGGGTAGAAAATCAGTTGGAGTTATTAAGTATTTGATGTTGTGATGTTACTGAACTGAAATAGCTGGATTATTAATTAGTTCCTATTAAAATGATTAAGGTCTGATGGGTACTGCAGTAAGTTCGGTATTTATTTACTGTTTGATTTTTATATTTTCTTATAGGTGATTGGTCTGTTGGACGTTTTTACACCTGCAAGGTCTCTGGAGGAATTCAATGATGTGTGAGTAAATCTTTTGTATTTGCCTTCCTGAACTAGAGGATGAAGACTAGCAGCCTGTTTATATTCCTGAACCATTTAGCAGTATACAGACTCCAAAAGATTCTTTATTCCTATTGTCCAACTCTTGGGGGTGGGGATGCATAAGGAAGATATATATTGTGGATGGTACATGTTAGTATTTCCATCATTGCAGGCACATTATACCCCATTTGAAGTCAGCGTTGAGTCCCTACAACAAGAGTTCCGTGGGCAAGAGAGTAGAGGAAGTTTTGACTGTGGTTTTCTTTTCTACCCCATGCATGTCGGAAATGATACTAGAACTGCATGCTGATCCTCGAAGTATTAGATTTTTGCACTAGGACAAAGGGTAAACCCCATATATGGAGAAAGGCTTCTTCTCAGAGCTTTGTGACCATCTCTATTGTTTTAGCCTGGGATTTTTAGGAACCAGCAGTGGCGGGCTAGGGAAGATGAAACGGGGAAGGAGAAAAAACTACTATAAGGGTATGTTATTGAGTTGGTCACCACTGTGGGCAACTGGACTGAAAGCTGCCGAGATCTAAGAAGCTGTACAGAATGCACCTTGGATGGGAAGCATTTATCCCCTGGCTCATGATCCAATTGGGATTGTGCCCCATGGGTCATTAATGCCTTCACCAGCCCAGGTTGCACATGTGTAAGGGCAAGACATACTCCAGCAGCTGTTTCTGTGCCTCTATGAGCCCTCCACTTTAGTAGCTTTTCTAATACCTAAAGTAACACAGCTCCCCCTGTTCCTAATTCACAGATACACTCTAGCATAAAAGAGAAAGAGCACTGTAAATCCAAAGTCATACATTTGGTCCCGTTGAAGTTTTGTCCTTCCAAGTGGAAAGGGTTGCTGTTATGAAAGACAGAATGGCTTTGTGTATCATGGATGTTCTTCCTTAACCTCCTCCTCCACTCCCCATTGTCCCCAGTGGTGAACCTGACCAGTTCCTCCCTACCCTGATCCTGGGTTTAGTTTCTGTCACCCTTATCCTGTGCTGAGGGCAAACACCATTTGCTCTTTTCTCACCAAACACTCGGGGGTGAGTGTTTGAGCTTGTATGTTCTGTCTAAGGAAGGAGGGGAAGAAATAAATGAAGAAACTAAAATGGAAAGAGTGGTAGAAAGGTAGCAAAGACATTTCCCTACCATTTGAATTTAGTTGAAACATGGCGTGGCTGAGAGTGGAAGTTAAGAGAGGAGATTTGGTCCAAGTACAAGAACTCCTTAGCCACATTGACCTTGATCTTGCTAATGGAAGTTTAAGAAACAAGCAAAGGAAAAAACTAGGCAATAGCTAAGAAGAACTGTGCTTCCTGCAGTCCTGCTTGGTACTAGAAAGTGGAGGTTTGCAGATTACTGGATGCTACCCAGGGCATGCGTATTATAAGTTGTTGAGCCTTACTGTAAGCTATACTTGGAAAAGAGAATATTGCAGAATGATGGTTTTTGATACACAAAGTCATTTCTTCCTAAATGTAGAAGAAATGCTAAAATGACGTGTTGTGTGTGAATTACTTTGGAAAACATTTGAATTAAGTCTGAGCTATATCCCAAAATTTTAGGTATAGTGAAGATGGAGCTATTTAACAAAGGAATTGATGATTTGCCTACTTGAGCAAATGCTGTATTTTGACTTAATTGGGAATTCAGACACTGGATTACAAACCTATTTTTCCTATGTGAAAAAGGTCTTAATTAAGGTCTGTTTAAAAGGTCAAGTGTTATTGATTGTAGTGCCTTTGGCTCCTCATTCATATGAGGACCCACCAACTACAAGTCTACCCACACGACTAAAGTTGCATTTATTTCTTCATTCAGTCATTCAACAAATACAATGGCAATTGAGTATGAATCTGTTCTTTCTAACCCTAGCTGGTTTAATTTTTAATAAATAAGAACTGAGTTCATGTCTTAGAAGTCAGTCTCAGTACTGTTTGTTGAATATTACTGAGTACAGAACACCCAGAGGAGTGTTAGAGCAGGCTCAGAATAATTAGAAACATGAGCCTTTTCTCTTTGATGAAATCACAATCTAATTGGGGGAAACAAATTCAAGACACTTTTGTATCCAAGTTATCGATTGGTCATATGACCTTGGATAAGTCACTTTACCACTGTAGGTCCAGTCAACTTCTTGTAAAATGATGAAAATTGAGGTAGTTGACTTCACAGAAAGTCTCTGTAAATAGAGTGATGAACCTAAGTTTGCCCTTAGGAAAATGTTTCATTGTTTACTTTTTCGTGATGTTTGTATTACTGAAAAATACAGCAAGTGTTCAGGACTATGCTTATTTCAGTGTTTTCCAAAGTTATTTTGGAATATGCACGGTAGACTAACATCTTCACCTGCAGTTGCAGGGTTTGCAAATTTAAATACTTGCAGAGTCACACATATAGCATAAACGAAGTTCAGTGTTATACAACTGGGAGTGGTGGAGTCTGTGGTTAAAACACATCTGTACTTCCTAAAAGCATTCAAATTCACATTAAAACAAAACAAACAAAAATCCATTCTTCTGGCAGAACCAAACATGGTGAAGGCTAGGCTGGTTTTTTATAGACTGCCATGTTTAGAACAGGCCATAATTTTGAGCACAAATTTTTCATGCTAATTAGCAAAATCTCTATTTTTCAGATTTACAGATGACTTTTATTCATGTGTTACGTATATTTGTGCAGTTAATTTATTTTAAGGCAGCTGTCTATAAGCCATGTGCCTTTGTGTTTCGTTTACCACTTTTCATTTATCATATTTATCATATCCAGTCATGCGTTGCTTAACGACTAGGATACCTTCTGAGAAGTGTTTCATTAGGCAATTTTGTCATTGTGCTAATATCATAGAGTGTACTTCCACAAACCTAAATGGTATATCCTACTACATACCTAGGCTATGTGGTACAGCCTATTGCTCCTAGACTACAAACCTGTACTGCACGTTACTATACTGAATACTGCAGGCAATTGTAACACAGTAGTAAATATGCGTGCATATGTGTGCCTGTGTATGCTGCAAATATTTAGTTACAAATAGAAATGCAAAAACCTTAAATAGCCAGTATTTGAACCTAACGCCAGAGCAAGCTGCAGCTTAGTGCTATTATAGTAATACCTTTTCTTAACTATGGTGGTTCTTTGATAAAGCTTTGTAAGCAATGAAGAATTTTTGGACTCTTCCTGGGAACTATTTCCTCAAATGTCAGTGAAACTGAATTGTCATGGGTTAAGTGGAAATTAGTCTTCTGACACTTTTTGCTTTATTTTATAACTTCCCATCCTGGGTTTCTTTCACTGAATTACTTATCTCTGCTTCATTCTTGAAGAAGGAAATGGAAGTGGGGTTTTGGATTCTACTGTGATCTAGCAGGAGACCTACAACAACAGGGTCAGTCAGCAGCCTTTGTTTTAATGAAAGCCAATGGGCAAATGATCAGCTAGCTTAGCCTTCCACTTACTAACAGTGATTATTCAACTAAGTTTCTCCTTTTATTTCAATATTAAAGGAGTTGAAGACACTGAATTGGTAAAGAGAATTTCTGGATTTACATTTTAACCTGACTTTGTTCAATAAAATGAATCTCCACCCTATGCTAGGCACAGTACTAGTCTCTGAGGAATACAACAGTAAATAAGATAAACATGATCCCTGATTGTTGAGTTGAAACTCTTAATGGTAGAGAAGAACAATTTAAATGATCAAACAAAATACAACGTGGCAAGATCTGAGAGGTGCCGTGTGATTTGGTCCTGTGCACTCTCGTTCAGCCTCACCCAGCCCTCTTTTCACACTCTGTCTTCATCCCAGTCCATTACTCTGGCCTCTTGTTCTTCCTTGAATACAAACAGCTGCTTTCCCAATACGACCTTTGCACTGGTTTCTGACATTGACCTGGAACACTTTCCCCACATACCCTCATGACTGGCTTCTCCATCTCCTTCACGACTCCACTCAAGGCTTTTCTCATCAGAAGCTCTTTCTCCTTTATCACCATAAGGGAAATAGTATCCACACTGTCACTGTCTGCTCCTTACCCTGCTTTTGTTCTTAGCAAGTTGTATCGTTGTATATTTGTTATTGTCTGTCTTCTCCCTTTATTTGTTACCTCTGTTAGAACACGAAGTTTGTTTTCTCCTTCACTAAGTTGTTAGTACTTAGGACAGTAATAATTGCCATGATGGGGCAGGTACATAGTGCTAAAATACCACATAGAATGGCCCCCTAACCCAGACGTGGGGTGTCTTCAGAGAGGGCTTTGCATAAAAAGAGATGTGTACACTCAGCACTTGAAGGATGAGTGTGAGTTGGGAAAGTGGAGAAAATGCAGGTTCAGCCAGGAGCTGAGAGCGCAGCAGGCAGAAGCGGTTGGTTGGGATGAATAGAGGTGTGTGTGGCAAAGGATGAAGCTGGAATGGGAAGGACCCAGGTCATCTGGGACTTCATAGGCTAAGCCTTAAGGTGGTTGCCCGAGAGAAGAATTCAAAGGGTACTAGACACCGAGGGTGGGATTGGAAAAAGGATGAGAGGTTTTACTTTTATGTGGGATGGACATATTTACAACTGTCTTACCCTTTCCCCACCACAAACACATTCCATAATGTATGAGAAAAAGATTTCATTTTATCAGAGGCAGTTTTTCTCCTGGATCCTTAATACTTAGGAAATGTTTTAGATGAACATAATAGTTGAAAATCTGAAAAGACTGTAAAACTTTTCCAGGAGCTTAAATTTATGTAATGATGCTTCTCATTATTATGATCTGACTTTAATTTTCTTTTGGTTTGAATTCTTGCCAACATCACAACCACATCCTTTGTTTAAAAACATGGCCTTATGCATCTGAGTGAAACTAAAAAAAATGTGGGTGGGCAGCTCTATATTACTAACTTTATTTCTTTTTTCGGTAGCATCTTACAATGTACAAAGGACTTTCATATAAATTTTCTCATTTAACACAACAGCCCTGTGGAATAGATGTTATTATCTCTAATTTTCAGATGAGGAAACTGAAGTAGAGAGGGATGAACTTAATTGTATAATATCACACATAAAATTGCATCTCTCTCAGGTATTTTGACTCTAAATCTGTGTCTCATCACATTTTTCTTGCTCCAAGGCTATGATATTATTGGGAAGTCTGCTAACCCTTCTTATTGAGTAAATACTGTGTTAGGCTCTATGTAAGATGCCAAAACTAAAGGCCTGCCTCTGTCTTCCAGTTGCATATGGTCTTATTAAAGAGAGAAAACATAAATGCTTACCCAAAATAACTAAAGAACTGAGTCAAATCTGTAATGTCTAGACATACAGGGGCCGAATGAACTCAGAATATTGGAGACGCTTAGTGGAGGAAAGCCTCTAAAGAAGGTAATAACTGTCCAAAGAAACAGATAGGGATGGGATGTGGAGGTTATTTATTCCAGGTGGTCAAAGAATAAAGAAAATGGATAAAGAGTATAGAAAAGAGGTTTATATGGAATGGAGAGTGTTAAATGAATAGATAGCCATTGATTCTTCTTTTATATGTGGATAAAAATAGTGTATTAATGAATTCTGGGTTTTTGGTGTGTGTATGTGTAGGGTTGTTTCCCTAATTTAGCCAACAAACATCATCTGCTTAGAAATAATGCCTTCCACCACCTCTGAAAGAAATACCCAGCCCAGTTGTTTGGATTTACAGAAGTATTTCTTTTTTTTGATGCTAGGATGAGTGCTCAAGATAAGGAATACGGGAAGAGATACGGTCTTGGAGAAAGATGAATGAGTTAACTGTGTTAACATTTATTTTCTTGTCAGAGAGGTCTGCTGAAATGGGGATGGATGGGTGGTGAAGCTCCTTGTGGATGTCTTCACAGACTCACATTTGAAATCTAAATAAATTACACATCATTTAAGAAATACCATTTAGTTTTTGTCCGACATGATAAGATGCCACCTTTTTCTCAGATTATCTGATTAGAAAAGGTAAAGAAGCTCCAAGGCCTAGTTTAGACTTTGAGTCCTTTAAGCCTGCAGTCCCCAACCCTCGAGCTGGGGACCACCCAAGCACCAGCCCCCCATGATACCCCATTCCCCCACCCCCAGTCTGTGGAAAAATTCTCTTCCATGAAACCGGTACCTGGGGCCAAAAAGGTTGGAGACTGCTGCTTTAAGCAACGTATCCCTAATTCATTCCTTCTTAACCACTTTGGTACAAGTGTCAACTGTAGTCGACAGCCACAGATGAATACGCACAACCTAGTGTCGACTGTAGTCGACAGCCACAGATGAACGCACACTGAGACTTTAGCCGACAACTGTGATATGAACGTGCACAGCGAAGCGTCGACTTTAGCCAACAGCCATGATATGACTTTTCTAATTTTTCATTTATCAAAATAAAATTGTGAACATTGAAAAATAATGTAATGAAAACATATATGTATGTGTTACCTATTCTGATTGACATTACAAGTAAAGCTGCCTGTAAAGTAAAACACACTTTCAGTGCTTTCAAGCTTTCCTCATCACACAAGAGCAAAACAGACTCGTTGTCAACGCACAGCACACACTGCCGTGTGGACTGTGAGTGTGGCTGTGGGCAAGGTGTCACGGCCGGTGAGCACCGTACTGAAGTGGTTAAGTCTGTGCTGAGGCCCATGCTGTGTGTTCTCCAGCACCCTGGTGTCCCCTTTTATAGCTCTGATCATGCTGTATTGTGATTATGTATTCACTTGTCTTGCTGTCATCTAAATGCTCCATCTATCTTTTCCACAGCGTCCCCCATGCCCAGCAATAAATATTTGTTGATGGAGTGGTAGAATGACCTTGTACTGTTTATAACTGGTCCATGAGTTCTTTGATAGCATGTTCCATGCTGTCTCTCGACTAGCTTTTTGTTTTCATCCTGTAATATATAATATGGTAAAATGTTGAGTCTAGTTTGGTTGATGCAAGTAATGCTCAGGGCACCTTTTAGTAATCTTTGCTTCAAGTGAGAATAGTTTATTGTGAAATAAGCTTGCTAAGCTGCCTGCTTGACTGCTGAATCCTCCTTCTACCTACCCCTTACATTAGAACAATCTGGTCTGCTTACTAGGTAAGATCTTTGGCATGCATGTTTCAATAAAATGTGGCCTTGCCTTGTCTTACTAGTAGTGCTATATGAGTTGTCCTGAGTCGTTCAGTTCAGTTCAGCATTGAGTGCCCACAATCTGTCACACACTGTTTTAGGTACTTTAAATACTACAGGGAACCAAAAAATCACCCTGTCTTCCATGAACTCTGTACTGGTAGATAACAATAAGCAATGGACATACAAAAAAGGAAACTATATAGTATTTAGCAGGCAGTAATGCTAGAGATAAAAAGAAAAGGTACAACGGGGAAGAAGAATCAGGAGTACAAGGGTAGGGGGAGAGATGGAATTTTAAATGGAGTCATAAGGATAGGCCTCCTTGAGAGGATGAATTTTGAGCAAAAATTTGAAGGAATAGAGCAGGCGTCCTCAAACTACAGCCCGCGGGCCACATGTGACCCGCCGAGGACATTTATCTGGCCCGCTGGGTGTTTTTGCCACTGCTGCCTGTCCTGCTTAGCAGCCTACTCTTTCTGGGCCCACAGTGCACATGTGTGGAATGTGCGCTGCACTCTCCAACGGCCCTCCAACGGTCTGAGGGACAGTGAACTGGCCCCCTGTTTAAAAAGTTTGAGGACCCCTGGAATAGAGGGACTCGACCCATGGATATCTAAAGGAGGAGCATTATGGGCAGAAAAAACAGTCAGTGCAAAGGTCCTGAGGCAGAAGGGCTGCATACTGTATTGGAACTAGAGCAGTGAGGCCATTGTGGAGCTGAGTAAGAGCAGGGGAGAGAGAGTAGTAGACGATAAAGTCAGAGCAATAATTGGGAACAGGGCACTGGATTATGTGGGGCTTTATCAGCCATTGAAAGGATTTTTGTATTTTATTCTGAGTGAAATAAGGAACCTTTAGGGGAAAGAAATGACATGCTCTGATTTTTACTTTTAAAGAATCACTCTGTGTCCTGTGTTGAGAATAGTCTGTAATACATCCCAAGGATCATTGGATAAGCTGCAGAAGCTTGCGGTTACAAATCGTCAATCCCTGTGATTGTTTTAAATACCCTGTTTAAATATGGAAGAAATACTTTTTGGCTTTTGATAATTGCTTTGAATAGGGCTGATAGTAGTAGAGATGCTAATCTATAGATACAGAAGAAATTTTTTTCTACATAGGTTCTTTCTGATTGTCTTATGCTTTAAGAAGCAGGAAGTTAGGAAGGGGGATCTTGACAGTTGGGTGTTATCCAAGATGTTCTTAATAAATGAAGCTCTAGAATGGGGCGCTGTCTATAGTACTGAAAATCACTTTTTACAGAGTTCTGCCTTCTTGCCAGTATAGTACATCCTACTTACAAGAGTTACTTTGAGAAATGTGATTTATGATGCTCTTTATATTTTGATTAAATTTAACTTCATAAGAAAAGTGAAAAAAATTTTGTATCAGACCATGAAATCATCCTTTCAGCCTTTAGCCTAATAAAGTCCAGTTGACTTAATTTCTTTTTAAAGATGGGAGAACTAGATAGCTTTCCAACTGTACTCATGTCAAATATCCCTTATTTTAGGCATTGTATATATTGATGATATTAGGTGTGTCTTTACTAAAATGTAATTAAATATGCTTTCCAGAAACACAGTAGAAATTTTGTGACTCTCCATTAATGCCCCTTTGGGAATTGACTTATTTTAAAATTTTGCTTATCTATGTTCCCAACCCCCATTCTTTTCACTATTTTTAGAAGTTGGTGTGTCTTCCATAAAACAGGCAATACTTTTTAATGATATTTGCTTTTATCCTCTGATGCAAGATATATTTTGGAAATCTTTCTATATGGGAGTAAGAATTTGACAATTGGTGCTTGTGAATTGGTTTTTGGGTCTCATAGAAACAACATACAGTGATTAGGTTAGTTCTTGCAAGACACTTCTGGCATAAATAATACCTTTTCAGTTGGTTTCATTGTAGCCTAAGAGCAATGCTTGATAGTTATTACTCCATAGATTAATTAAATCTTATATACTTATGTAATGTTTTGGCAGTCTAACTCTGGAAAATTGTAGTGATAAAATGGATGTGATCTCTGATGGGGAAGGGGTTTGAGAAGAATTACACAGTGATGGAATATTCTCACTAAAAGCACACTCTTTCCAGGCTGTGCCATCAGTTGTCATCTGGCTGTGTAAGATTCCTTAAGATTTCTTCTATTTTTAGAAGTTGGTGTGTCTTCCATCAACAGGCAGTGATTTTTAACGATGCTTGCTTTGGTACTGGTAACCGTTAAAACACAACAGTTGTACTTGAAATTGCCATGGTTTCATTAGTAATATTGCCTAATATCTTTGTGAACTAGCTCAGATGTATTAGTTAGGACTTTTAGGTTGTATTTAAGGACAAATTATGTTTACTTCTTCTCCTTAACATGATTTAGAAAGGTTAAAAGAACAACTCTTTTATTATCTTATATCATAAAATACAATTATTTGCAAAGCAGTCTTAAAAGATTGAAATTGGATTCCTTCTTCCTCAGCTTATGTGCCAATTTGGGGTTAAAAAATATGACTATGCTTAGGACAGGATATTGTTATGCTCTTGACAGCAAAAAAATTTCTTCTTCATTAGTTCAAAATTAACTTTGATAATAAGTACAATATTGAGAATTTAAGGAAATTAACAGAGATAATGCTTCCCTGATTGTGTCATTTATAAAACTTTTTTTAAAAGGTCATTCTTTTGATGTAAATTCTGTGTCAACTGGAAGAGTTTTGGAACACAATATGTGCTGTGATTAAGATCTCAGTCTCTGAGGTCAAACAGTTTTAGATTCAACTCCTGACATTACTACTCCTTTTTGACCTTGAGCAGATTACTTATGCTTGTTTTGTTTGTCTCCTCGTCAATGAAATGGGACAGACTTACCTTACAGAGTTGTTGGGAAGAGTATATGAGACGTGAACACAATAAACTAAGCAGTTCTAAACTAAAGCTCCACAGTTCATGGCGCAGAATCAGAACTCCCTGGCTTTGATTATGTTATATTGACATTGGAACATCTCTTAAATCCATACGAAAACATTTCAAAAAGTCTAATTTACGCTTTAAATTACATTTAGAGTCCACCCTTTCCTCAAGACAACATAAATGTGGAAGTTTTAAAAATATAAAATGCTAAAAGCTTACTTAAAGGTTACCGTGGCAGCCTTACATGGAAATTATGATAGAGAAAAAATTTAATTCCTGTTGGAAGAAAGAAAATAACAAATATAGTGTATTGGATGTCTATGTGTGCACACGTGTTTTTGTGTGTGTGTATAAAGAGAAGTCACACATATTTATTCATATAGTACTTTAATAACAGATCTGAATTTACTGGCCTGCTTTCCCCCAAATTTATAAAAAATAAAAATAGAAATGAAATGAGCATTTGTTATAGCTCAACTGATATACATTATTACTCAACCTCAAGAATGGGGATGATTCTTAATAGATGAAACCTACCCTAATTTTTGAAAAGTCAACCTCTTTAATACTGATCTAGTTTTTATGTTTCCATGGATGTGTAGTACAGTAATGAGTGGGTTAAGGCATTCTATCTAGAATATCTGTGTTGAACCTGTTGGACTTGAATGTAATCCTTCCCTAATCTTAGCATGTAAGGATGGGATTAATAGCCAGCACCACACCCATGAGGAGAAGTTCTGGAATGCCTCATCTTGCATAGAGATAAAACATGTTCCTCGTTCCTTTAAGGTAAATGTAGGAATATTGTCAATGAACAATATCCTTTTACCAGACATTCTTGAAAAATAAGAATTATAGTTTGAAAATCTAAAAATACTCCTATTTTAGAACCTACAATGTGGAAGGTTTATATTAATAGATGAAAATAAAAGGGTGGATTTAAGAATACAAGATAACTTTATTATGGCCATGCCCTGAGTTTTTGTTGTTTTCTTTTTTCTTGAGAGAACCTGAGAAAAGATATATCAAGTAGGAATGAATGTAGAAATTTTTAGAACAGATGGCAGGCAGTAAAGTTAGGATAATGTTGAGAATGAGGTGCCCCCCAGCTCCACAAATGAGTAATTGAACTTTTAGCCATCATCATGGTGTTTACTAGGTGGCCTTTCCTTTAAAAACTTTAAAGTCTTACGAAGATAAGAGCTTTTTTTAGGAGTTCTGAATTACTGTATAACTTCTCATTAATTTCTAGGTATCTAGTGACCCATCTCATGGGGGCAGATCTGAACAACATTGTGAAGTGTCAGAAGCTTACGGATGACCACGTTCAGTTCCTTATCTACCAGATTCTCCGAGGTCTAAAGGTACAGACGATACTACTAATGTTTTGAGAAATGAATTCTCCCTTTCCCTCTATCCCTTCCTTTTTAAAAGGACTTAGAACAAACAAGCAAACAACTTACAGAAAATTCAAACACTCACAAAATCACAAATAAAGATCATAGTACAATAAACCGTCATGCTCACTTAGTGACCACAATTACCAGCATGTGGCCAAGCATGTTTCTTTTGTATTTCCCAAGCCTTGAATTATTGCACCCGTAGTTACTTTAGTATGCATATCTGAGAGACAAGGACTCCTTATTATTACATCTAAAAATTAATAATTTCTGATATAATCTGAAACCTGGTCAGTGTAATGTTGAGATTTTTAAAAAATCCTTAAGGAAGGCTAATTTATTTGTGAGAGGGGCCAGTAAACAGTGTTTTAAAATTAAACCGTCTTTGATGTTTAGCAGCTTCGAGTCCTTATTGAGCTCCAGAGCGCCAATAAGAAAATAGATTCAAATCTCAAGTGAGGGGAGTCAGTGGCTGTGCAAATGTACAGAATCCCCACGGTTACTTGTTCTGTTCCCACTGTTAACACTAGCAGCTCTTACTGATTCATGATAATATGCGACAAATGTATGATATGACAGTGGGAGGTTGGAGACAACTTTCATTTAACTGGCTTTTTTCTCTTTCACAGTATATACATTCAGCTGACATAATTCACAGGGTATGTGCATCATGACTTTGATTAAATTATTTTGGGGGAATGGCGGGGAGGTGGAAGAATGGCATTTAGCCAAGATCCTAACAATGTAGACTTACTTTAGCCATTGAAATATTGATTGATTGCAACTTTGTTCTATATTTAGACCGATTAAAGAAAGAAGATGAAGAATTTATTCCTTATTTAAGGCTAATTTGGACTAGATACTGCATATAGGATGGAGATTGTTGTTAGCTGGATGAAGTCCTTTATGTCTGGATCCTCATTATTAACTGTAGGGAGAGAATTATCATGCATCATAAAGTTGACCTTGTCCTCTCTGCGTTTGCTTCCTAGGACCTAAAACCTAGTAATCTAGCTGTGAACGAAGACTGTGAGCTGAAGGTAAAATGAAGAGACAGTAGTGATTCTTTGCTTCACCTTGAGATTTTATGTTTGACTAACTTTTATAGGGAATAGATTTATGTTTATAAGATTTATGTTTATAAGCCATGACTTTTTGTCTGAAAATTCACGTTGTCCTTAGGAATATCAGACTTTAAGCCATTTCTGAGTAAGCTGAGTGACACTGGAAGTGGCATCTGTTATCTTGTTTTCATTTAAAAATAAAATTAGAAAATTAATGCATTATCACAATAAAAAGAAAATTATAGCCTGAATATCAAGTAAGCAATCGTGAAGAGATAATTAGTAGATTAAATAGATTCTTCCGAGGAAAAATGGCAGAAACTCAAAATAATTCAAATAAAAGATAAGTGAACTAATTGTCTATAAAGAACAAGCAGCTCTGAAAGTTTTTTTAATTTCATTCTTTTTACTCAACTTAAAAAAAAACATAATTTACATCTATGTAACCACCACATTTATGATAAAGAACATTTCCTTCACTTTAAAAAATTCCCTATGCCTGTTCCTAGTGAGTCCCTACCTCTCCACCCGTAATTCTGGCTCCAGGCAACTACCAGTCTGCTTCTCACACTATAGATTAGATTTTCTCTTTTCTGGAGTTTCATATAAATGGAATCATACAGTGCGTATTTTTTGTGTCTGGCTTTTTTTAGTATAATGTTTTTCATTTGTATTGCGTATCAATAGTTTCTTCCTTTTTATTGCTGAGTAGTAGTATTTCCTTTTATGAACTTACCAGAATTTATCTGTTGATGGACATTGGCTTCAGTTTGGGTTTGAGGCTATGTAAAGCTGCTATCAATATTCATGTCCAAGCCTTTATGTGGACATAGTTTTCATTGCTCTCGATTAAATACCTAGGAGGGGCTTTTTTGTTTTGCTTTTCGTAGTTTTTAAAGTTCTTGCTGTGTGGTTACCATGTATTCTATGCATGGACCAGGAAATCTGTTCATGAAAGTACTATATTGTTCTTATTTTTTATAAGGCAACAGAGCTTTTTTTCCTGCCTGCTTTCTAAGTCTTAGCAATTTGTTTCAGTGTCTGATTTCTCTTCTCTCCCTTAGATCCTGGACTTTGGACTGGCTCGGCATACAGATGATGAAATGACAGGCTACGTGGCCACTAGGTGGTACAGGGCTCCTGAGATCATGCTGAACTGGATGCATTACAACCAGACAGGTATTGCTTGCATTGGGTATTTAGGACCTTATTAATACCATTCTGGATGTATTTGGGATTCGCAGAAGTAGACATGGCAGGAGTATGAGGAAATATCTTTTCTTCCCTCAATAATCGTTTTAGAGCCTACAAATAGAAAATATTTCTCTTGCTGAGATGGGGCAGTGGAATTTTTATATACAGCTTTCAAACTTTGTGATTTAGCAATTGGATTTTTATTTATTTAGATTTTCAACATATTCTCTGAGTACTAGTTCTACCTGAAGACAATGGGTTCATAATCTTAACCCCTCAATATTACTTGGATAATCCACCACTCTACCAATAAGAAACTTTTGCCCCTTTTTGAATAGCTTATTTTTCTTTCTTTTTTTTTTTTTGTTTTTAATAAAAAATTTTATATACACTTTCTTTCTTTTTTGACAGGCCTAAGGCTATGTAAGACAAATAGCTTATTTTTCTTAATTGAAGTATGTTTTGACTTTTCCCAGCTGTGAATAGCCTTTTAGGGGGATGAAGGGCTTACTTATTTTTATAAAAATGAGTGTGATTGTTGAGCTGCAGATGACTTAAATATTTGTGTGAGTATTTCACTGCTTGTTGTGGTTCCATTTGTGGTCAAGTATAATAATAGTGACATTGCATGTACTTTTATTTCTCTTTAATTTTGCCAGTTGATATTTGGTCAGTGGGATGCATAATGGCCGAGCTGTTGACTGGAAGAACATTGTTTCCTGGTACAGACCGTATCCTTTAAAAAGTTTTGGATTCTTGTTTCTTATTTGTATTCCAGTGTCCATGGATGTATACTACCTTTACTTATCTCTAGGGAAGGCTCCCAGTTACTTGCTTTGATAGTTCAGGTACGCATCATAAGGTCTTTCTTCTTGCTGAGTAGCTTGCCTTGCCAAGAAAACAGCTTCAATTTACTTTTGTGAGTTGGAAAAATTCCTCATAAGCTGAAAAACACTTTAAATCTTTCATCTGTCATCTTTTTGCAGCAAGTCCCTTGTTACTTTAATCTTCTCACAGCACTTCTGAGAACGAAGCATACTCATGAGAAGCTCCAGATCCCAGTGAGATGTTTAGTCTACTCGCACATTTAATGAGCTCAGGATACCCATTTATAAATCAAGGGCAACTCACCATTACGCTTGTTTTATGTGTTAAAAAGGCTATGTTTGGTCCTTGTGATGATGTACCTGCTGACTCTTGTTATGTTTGCTGTTTAACAACAACTAGTAAAAGCAAGAAGTGATAAGGTCACCTGTCATGTGCCCTTTTTTTTTTCCAGCACAACTTTACCCTTGATTGCAGCCAAACCTTACTTTACTCCCAGACTTACTGTCTAGTTTATGGTTTATCATAACCCCTTTATTGTATTCCCTTTTCTATCTGCTGTATGCTTGTCTCATAGTTTAATAATAATGTCATCAAAATGTGGTTTGTTAGAACTCTTATCAGTTCCACTTGGGGAACATGTTTAGGTGAGAAGGAATGTTAAATTATGTGTCTAGAATTAGTTTGGGGGATTTTTGCAGAATTTAGCTGACTAGCCTTTGAATGGTTTTGGTTGGGTTTTTAGATAATACCACAATTACTTCTGTTCTGTCATGCTTAGAGATCTAAAAACAGTTTTAGGCCCTTACCTAAACAAACTCATTGGGTTTATAAACCAGATTGTCAGTTCACTTGCTTATAGTTCGGGATATACTTTTACAGTGACTGTGATGTTCATGCTATCTATCCATGTATTCTGTCTTCTGCTAGAGAGAATGTACTTCCCTTGTGAACTGAGAAACCTCTCTTAGGTAAAGCTGTTTGTTTCTCCCTGAATATTATTGAATTGATACTGAGTTCAGTCTCTCTATACTTACCTCATTTTATTACTCCCTATCCCTGGATTTTAAGTTACTTTAATACCTAGCATTTCTCCTTTGTCCTTTCATTCACCTTTTATCTGTTTCTTAGAAATTTGGCATATATATTACAGTCCAAGTTAAGAAAATTAGAGAAAATTTATGATTCCCCCTTTCTTCAGGTATATAGCTCAGAGTCCCATCTTTGATTTTCCCTCTGGAGCAGATACTATCCTGATACTATTCTCTGTTTTCCCTCCCCTTCCTCTTCCTGTTATCTGTATCTCCAGCTGTCATTCAGTCCATCACAGACACTCATGTCTCCATAGATACACAAAGTAGCAGAGAGAGACAGATAATATAGCTCACTTGTTAAGAGCACATACTCTGGGATCAGACTTCCTGGGTTTAGATCTTAGCTCTTTTACTTCCAGCTGTGTAACTTTGAGCAAGTTTCCTTCCTCTCCCCTTTCCTTTCCCCTTCCTTTCCTTTCCTTTTTTCATCAGACAGGATCTTGCTTTGTTGCCCAGGCTGAAGTGCAGTGGCCTCATCATAGCTCACTATAAGCTTGAATTCCTAGCTTCAAGCAATCCTCCTGCCTCAGCCTCCTGAGTAACTAGGACAACAGGTATGCGCCACCACACCTGGCTGATTTTTTTCTGTTTTTTGTAAAGACACAGTCTTACTCTTGCTCAGGCTGGTCTTGAACTCCTGGCCTCAAGTGGTCCTCACACCTCAGCCTCCCAAATTGCCAGGATTACAGGTGTGAGCCACTATGCTTGGCTGAGCAAGTTTTCTAACATCTGAGTCTCAGTTTCCTTAACTATGAAATGATAATAGTGTGTACCTCAGAAGGTTATTGTGAGACTTCAGCGAGATAATATCTTGAAAGTACTGAGATTGGAGCCTACCAGTAAATATTAGCCATCATCTTTAGTAATGGCCTTTGGAAAACAGTTTCCCACTTCACCCTCTCCCTTTATTGTCTACCCATGAATCATTAATGGTTAATTTTTTTTTTTTTTTAATTCTGTGATAGGTAGTAAAGTATAGATCTCCTTGGCAGGCTAGTAGTAGAAAGTTTTCAAAGCAATGTGGGTTTAGTGTCCTATGGTTCTATCTCAGACAGTTTTCTACCCTTGATGGCATGACCCTTGTAGAATGCTAACTTTCAGCCTGCAGGAACTCTTCCCTTTATGCCTACCTCTTTCTCTTGTGTGAACTTTCGATAAATAACGTAGCATTTAAACTTTTTAATAGGGGATTCATTTTTTGTTAATAATACGTTTTAAATTCATTTAAAATTTTGATTTTAGTAATTCACTGTTTCTTTTCTGTTTGGCTCTTTTTTAGAAAAGATGTTCTCGCTTGGATTGTAAAAATCAAATGCAAAGGATTTATATTTGTAAAATGCTTAACCTTCCTCTTGTCAGTTGCTGTCTGTAGAGATATTGCTTTGGTTGCCTTGCAAAGAAGAAAAGAGGGAAGTGTTCCCCATTTTTTTTTGCCTGAACTGTACTAGCACTCCTGTTCACTCCTGTTCTAGCATAGCAGTTCATAACCCTCCTTGTGTGTTGAAATCCCTTTGGGAAGCTTTTAAAAAACTTGGTGCCTGGACAGCACTCCAAAGACTCAACTTCATTGGTGTGGGTCAGAGCACAGGCTTTGGTATATTTTTAAGTCTCCAGGTGATTCTGGTGTGTAGCCAATGTTGAATACAACTGGAGTGTTAACCATGGCTGACCCTGAAAGTTATTTAGTTAATAATAGTCTTTCCTCGTTTTTTTTTAAAGGTACCAATGAAATCAGAAAGTTAAGAATTAAAAAGCCTATGGTTGAATCCCCTGTTTTATAGATGCGGAAACAAAGACCCAGAGAAGATAGATCCAAAACTGTCCCTTAGGGCACAATTTCTTTCCAATATTCTATTTTTTACTATTCCTCTAATTTCTAGAATTCCTCTTTTTTTTTTGAGATAAGAGCCCAGGCTAGAGTGAGTGCCGTGGCATCAGCCTAGCTCACAGCAACCTCAGACTCCTGGGCTCAAGCAATCCTGCTGCCTTAGCCTCCCAAGTGGCTGGGACTACAGGCATGCGCCACCATGCCCGGCTAATTTTTTCTATATATATTAGTTGGCCAATTAATTTCTTTCTGTTTATAGTAGAGGCGGGGGTCTCACTTTTGCTCATGCTGGTTTCCAACTCCTGAGCTCGAGCAATCCTCCTGCCTCAGCCTTAGAATTCCTTTTTTAAAACCCTTGGAGAATGTGCTGGCCCCATACCCTCTTCCTCTGGCCCGAAGGGCATGCAGCTGCTGCTCATTTGTGACTTTTAAATGCAGCTGATTGCTGAGGGTGAGCTCTAAAGGGTTTTCTTTATTTGAATTAATCACTTTGAATTTGGAATTGGTGATTTAGCTTCTAAATAAGAACTATATACCAGAATACTTTGCAGATGTTTTATATCTGTGCTGTCCAATATGGTGGTTTGTAGCCACTAGCTACATATAGCTATTGAGCACTTGAAATGTAGCTAGTATATCTTAGAAACTGAATTGAAATACATTTCATGAATAACATAAAATTTACCATTTTAACTATTTTTAAGTATGTAATTCAGTGGCATTAATTACATTCACAGTGTTGTTCAGTCATCACCTCTTTCTACTTTCAAAATTTTTCATCACCACAGACAGAAACTCTCCACCTATTAAACAGTAACTTCCCATTCTCCTCTCCTCTAATAACCTCTATTCTTTCTGTCTATTTCATATAAGTGGAATCATATTTGTCCTTTTGTGTCTGGATTATTTCACTTAATATTAATGTTTTCAAGGTTCATCACACTGTAGCATGTATCAGAACTTCATTCTTTTTATGGCTGAATACTATTCCATTGTATGTATATACCACATTTTATTTATCCATTCATCTGTTGGTGGACAGTTGGGTTGTTTCCACCTTTTGGCTCTTGTGAATAATGTTGCAGTGAACGTTGGCATACAAGTATCTGTTTGAGTTCCTGCTTTTGATTCTTTGGGGTATGTACCTAGGAGGGGATTGTTGGGTCATATGGTAATTCTATATTTAGCTCTTCGGAGAGCTGCCAAACTGTTTTCCATAGTGACTGCACTATTTTACGTGCCTACCAGTGATGTATGAAGATTCTAGTTTCTCCACATCTTTGTCAACACTTGTTCTTTTCTTTTTATTATTATAGCCATCTTAGTAGGTATTAAGCGGTATCTCATAGTTTTTTTGATTTGCATTTCTCTCATGACTAATAATGTTGAGCATCTTTTCATATGCTCATTGGTCGTTTGTGTATGTTCTTTCTTCTTTTGGAGAAATGTCTGTTCAAGTTTTTTGCCTATTCTTAATTGGGTTGTTTGTCTTTTTGTTGTTGAGTGGTAGGAGTTCTTTTTTTTATTTTTTATTTTTTTATTTTTTGAGACAGAGTCTCACTTTGTTGTCCAGGCTAGAGTGGGTGCTGTGGCGTCAGCCTAGCTCTCAGCAACCTCAAACTCCTGGCTCAAGCAATCCTATTGCCTCAGCCTCCCGAGTAGCTAGGACTACAGGCACACGCCACCATGCCCGGCTAATTTTTTATATATATCAGTTGGCCAATTAATTTCTTTCTATTTATAGTAGAGACGGGGTCTTGCTCTTGCTCAGGCTGGTTTCAAACTCCTGACCTTGAGCAATCCGCCCGCCTCAGCCTCCCAGAGTGCTAGGATTACAGGCGTGAGCCACCGAGCCCAGCCTAGGAGTTCTTTATATATCCTAGATACCAGACCCATATCAAATACATGATTTGTAAGTATTTTAACATGTTCTGTGTGTTGTCTTTTTCTTTCTTAATACAATCCTTTGAGACACAAAAATTTTTAATTTTGATGAAGTTCTAATTATCTGTTTTTTTTTTTTCTTTTGTTGCTCATGCTTTTGGTGCCATAGCTAAGAATATATTGCTAAATTCAAGGCTATGAAGATTGACCCCTGTGTTTTCTACTAAGAGTTTTATGACTCCTAAGAATATAAGAGTGTTTACCAAAGACTTAGGTCTTTGATGCATTTTGAATTAATTTTTATATATGATATGAGGTAGGGTTCCAGCTTCACTCTTTTGCATGTGGAAATCCATTTGTGTCAGCACCGTAAGTTGAAGAGACTATTCTTTCCCCCATTGAATGAACTTGGTGCCCTCGTATTTCTCCTTTGTTTTTTGTTTCATGTACCTTCTATCTGTTTCTTAGAAATCTGTTGTATATAATTAGCACTAGATGTATGGGTTTAATTCTGGTCTCTCTATTTCATTGGTTTATATATTTGTCCTTATGGCAGTACCACACTGTTTTGATTACTGTAGCTTTATAGTAAGTTTTAAAATTGGGAAGTGTGAGTCCTCCAACTTTGTTCTTCTTTTTCAAGATTGTTTTGGCTACTTGGGGTCTCTTGTAATTCCATGTGCATTTGATGATTGACATTTCCACTTCTGTAGAAAAGGCTGTTGGAATTTTGGTAGGGATTGTGTCAGATTTTTAGATCACTTTGAATAATGTTGACATCTTAATAATACCAAGTCATCCTCTCATGAACACAAGATGCAAAATCTCTTTCCATTTGTTTAGGTCTTTAATTTCTTTCAGCAGTGTTTTATAGTTTTCAGTTGTCAAGTCTTTCACCTCCTTGGTTAAATTTATTCCTATATATTTAATTCTCGTAGCTGCTATTATAAATGGAATTGCTTTCTTAATTACATTTTGGTGTGCTCATTGTTGGTATATAAATGCACAACTAATTTTTGTTTGCTGATTTTGTACCCTGCGAATTTGCTCAATTTATTTATTAGCTCTACAAGCTTTCCTGTGGATTCTTTGGGATTTTCTATATGTAGGAGGATCATGCCATGTGCAAATATAGTTTTATTTCTTCCTCTCCAATTAAGATGCATTTATTTCTTTTTCTTGTCTGATGGTGTGTCTAGAACTTCCAGTACAGTGCTGAATAGCAGCAGTGAAAGTGGGCATCCGCGTCTTCTTCCTGTCATACAGGGAAAGCTTTGGGTCTCATACCATTGAGTATGATGCTATCTGTTGTTTTTTCATAAATGCTGTTTATCATGTTGGGGAAGTTTCCTTTTATTCAGTTTTCTGATGTTTTTGATATGAATTTTAAATATCATTAAAATTTTGATTACTTTTTTTGTTGTTTTTTTGAGTCAAGGTCTTGCTCTGTCACCCAGGCTGGAGTGCAGTGGCGTCATCATATCTCACTGCAGGTTCCAGCTCCAGATTTAAGTGATCTTCCTGTTTCAACCTCCTGAGTGGCTGGGACTACAGGTGTGAGCCACCTCATCAGGCCTTTAGATTACATTTAAATTTAATTACATGTGGCCAATGATATTGAATTGGATTGCCCATTTTTAGATCTCTGCAAGTCATCTTCCTGTTCTACCTTTTTCTTGGGTTTTTTGATTAGTCTGCTTGAGAGATTCTTTTGGTATTGGTTGTTAATAATCCCTGTAGTTCCTTTAAAGATATAAGACATACTTATTTTTGTTTTAAAGCTAATTGTATTTTATTAGGTTAGAAATTATTCTTGTTTGTGACTTTGTATAACTCTTTCATTCGGCTTAATAATAGTATTGTTATTTTTTTAAAGAATGAAGCCCTCACTTATAAGCCTATTTGACTAGGTATATCAAGTGGACACAGCTGACAGAACTTTATATTAGAAGGGAGAAAGGACACAGAATATCTCTTCAGGTATAGTACTAACTTATTTCAAATACTACTGATTTTGAAATGAGTGAGTGGGCCAGTTAGAAAATGTTATTACCGTTGCTTAACATTCTGCAACTTTAGGAAGTGAGAAAGTGAGTTTCATAGCCCTGTTATGTGTCAGTTACTATTTTTCTACCAGAGAGCACAGTCTTGGCTTGCTATTGTTTTTCTTTCCTGTGCTACCAAGTACATTTACTTCATGTGGAAAACCTCTCCCATTTTAATGGAAGTGGTGCTCTTAAGACATTAACTAGGGGATGATGGGGCTGCTGAGGTACAATCCTCTTGCCACCAGCGGCTACCCTGCTCCATATGAATTTTCTTAGTATATTAAATTTGCTCCTTAGTTCTACTTTTATTCATTTCTTCTTTTGATCTTTTTCAAACATGTCATGAATATTTCAGACATACCACAAGGCGCAAAGAATAATATAATGAACACCAATGTTCATACCACCCAGATTGTGAGATGAAACTGACAATAGAGCCAAAGCTTCTGGAAGACCCCTTCTTGTCACATCTGCTCACTTTCAGTCGCTGGTTTAAATATTCTGTCTTCATTTTTAAAAAGCAGTTTCACTTTAGACACTAAAAGCAAGTGCCCTAATAAATGTTGAAGAAGAAAAATATCGTATTAGATTATTTGCTCTTTCTTCTCTAACTTAAGAATGTGTTTTCCCAGAGATGGCAGAATTCTCAGATTTGTTTAGAACCTGAGGGAATCTTAAGAAATTTTCTTTGTGTGAGAGTGAAAATGACTATTTTGACAGCTTAGAAGAGAAAGAAGTGGGATAAATCTCATTCTCATCCATCCTGGCTGTCACTAGGAGGATTTCCTACCCTCCCAAGATCAGTGTTCTGCTCTGCCCATGTGTGTATTTATTTCATTGAAAACTGCTGCTCGTAGGAAGGTAGGTCCTGCAACTGGTCCTTTTATTCATCTTCAACTCTCTGGTCTGTGGAGGTTTTCTCGGAGTTGGCTAGAGCACTTAGGAGTGACTAGAATATCCCTCTTTTACTTTCCCTCTAATTATCCCATTATCCCATTACCCTTGTTTTTTTTTGTTGTTGTTGTTACCTGTTCAGTCTGACTGCCTTTTGCCTCTGTTAAAGAGGACTTGGTCTAAAGAGTAACCTTGACTTGGACTAAAGAGTAACCTTGGGGCCGGGCGCGGTGGCTCAAGCCTGTAATCCTAGCTCTCTGGGAGGCCGAGGTGGGCGGATCATTTGAGCTCAGGAGTTCGAGACCAGCCTGAGCAAGAGCAAGACCCCATCTCTACTATAAATAGAAAGATATTAATTGGCCAACTAATATATATAGAAAAAATTAGCCGGGCATGGTGGCGCATGCCTGTAGTCCCAGCTACTTGGGAGGCTGAGGCAGCAGGATTGCTTGAGCCCCAGGAGTTTGAGGTTGCTGTGAGCTAGGCTGATGCCACGGCACTCACTCTAGCCTGGGCAATAAAGTGAAACTCTGTCTCAAAAAAAAAAAAAGAGTAACCTTGTCCTTTCCTTTGTTTTAGAGCAGTTCAGAAGATTTATGATATAAAATTTGACATTATGATCATTAAAATTAAAACATTTTAAACTAATAGTAAAAGTATCTTCTACCTAAGGGGATAAAGAGTTAAACTTATTAGGAAGGGTGGTGTGCTGTGGGAATAACTAATTGTCATGATATGGTAAATTTTGCTTTGCTCTGCTTATCTAGCTACTTGAAGCTCCTTCTGCTCTTAACTGCAGGGACAAATTGTAGTGGACTTAAAGTAGCTAGTACTGTTGGAGGATTGGACTGTGTTTCAGTGGATTTGCCAGCTTTTGGAGAACCTGTGGTGATTTCCATGCTTTGATTTCCTTTATGCAAATGCATTTAGCTACCAAGTAGATTTTTTTTTTTTGAGACAGTCTCATTTTGTTGCCCAGGCTAGAGTGAGTGCCGTGGCGTCAGCCTAGCTCACAGCAACCTCAAACTCCTGGGCTCAAGCAATCCTGCTGCCTCAGCCTCCTGAGTAGCTGGGACTTACAGGCATGTGCCACCATGCTCAGCTGATTTTTTCTATATATTAGCCAATTAATTTCTATCTATTTATAGTAGAGATGGGGTCTCACTCTTGCTCAGGCTGGTTTCAAACTCCTGACCTTGAGTGATCCACCCACCTTGAGTGATCCAATCCTCCCAGAGTGCTAGGATTATAGGCGTGAGCCACCGTGCCGGCCCCAAGTAGATTTTGATTTCATATTGTGTGGTTCTCCATAGAGTATAGTCATTCTGGGTTTTGAGGGCAAGGTGTGGAGGATTGGAGCTGAATTGGAAAGCATATTACAACTACTAGTCTTTTCAGGCTACTGAGTGGAAGGTGTAAGAGATGAGATGGTACCTGTCCTTAAAACCAGAATGATCAGACTCATTCTGGTTTAGTTATAGAAGTCACTTGAACAAGTGTCTACCTCTGATTATAAATAAGATAGTATGATAAAAAAATTATAATAGTGGTATAAATAAGTTATTGGAAAAAAAGTAGAGAATTAATTTGAACTCAAGATATCCAGGAAGAGTTCTCGTTGGAGCATGACTTCGAAGGGTAAATAGGAAGAGAAAAAAGGCTTATTAGGAGGGGAGAAGGAAGGTATTCCTGTTTATGATTTGCATAAAGAAGAACTTGGAAGCTTAGAAGTGCCTGGAATATGGGGTGTGAGCCGAAGCATTGAGTGCATTAGGAATAAAAATTTAAGGCAGAGTCAGAAAAGGAGCTTGATGCCAAATCATGAAGGGCTGTGAATGTGAGGTTTGGGAATTAGGGATTGATTCTTTAGGCCTAAGGTGATACGGGGGCACGGGGGAGAAAGACATGAAGCTCCCAGCTGGTTGTTGTCATAAGCCACTGGCTAGTGAGAGTCACGTGTTCTTTAGGTAGGTTGGGGTGCAGTGAGGGCAGTTGAGAAAGTCACAGCTCAGAGAGTCTTTTGTCTTTCTTAGAGTGTAAAACTTGACTCTGATTTTAAGTAGTCAGGAAAAAAGTCTCTTAAGAGTACCTGTTTCAACAACTTCATTTTATAGATTAGTTTTGATGTGTATATTATAAAACCACCTGTTTGAGAGTTGAAGTAGTCTAGTTTTTCTCATATGTGATGTACTTTATTTTGTGGTAACTACCCAGCTAAATATGATCTGGAAGAGGTGTGAAGGAACTAAATTTTTATAAATTGAGTCGTTTTAAGTGAGCAAAGAGGACTTTCACTGATTTCTATTGTGATATAATCGGGTTATTTTAGATGGAAACAGTATCCATCCTACTCCCATTCCTGCTCTGTCCCCATAAACATGCTTTAAATTTTTCTTGTCAATACCTTGAACTAAGAAACCAGTATTAAAATTTTAACTTTCAGAACACTGATTCTGTCAGTTGCAGATGACAAAATTCCCTACTCTTCTTACAAATAACTTATGTGAGTAGACTTGTTTCTAATTTATCTTTGTTTTCTATAGAACACAAGGTGTTTGAGTCTAGGATAGGGTTCACACCTTTTTTTAAAGGACCAGGTAGTAAATATTTTAGGCTTTGGGAATCATGGTTTCTGTTGTAACTCTGCTTGTTGTTGTGAAAGCAGCTATAGACAGTACTTAAATAAATGGGCATGGCTATGTTCAAATAAAACTTTATTTATAAAATAGGCAGTGGCTGGTATTTGCTGACTCCTGTCTAGAATGTTCTTCCACTTAAGCCAGTTTCATATCTGAAAAAAAAAGGTAAGATGTCAGTCATATTATTGCATAAGTAATTCCTAGAACTTAGACAACTATGGCTTGCAGAAGGCATTATTTTTAAGTTATACTGTATTGCCTTTATATATCTAATCATAAGCAAAAATCTCTTCTCTTCATCTTGTTCTACTTTTTCCTCAAATATTAATATTTTGAGTGCCGTTTACCAGATACTAGGCTAAGCACTGGGGATAAGTGATGAACAGGCAGAGTGACCCCTGCCCTCCTAGAGATATAGATCAGAAGAGATAACAGACAATAAGCAAAGTAATTCTAGATTGTGGTAAGAAGCACTATGATGTTATCAAACTTCGTGCTGAGGGAGCATATGGGAGTGGGGTGTCATTTGTGTACAGTGTTGGGGAGGCGTCTCCTAGGAGGTGAAGTAGAAGTTGAGACCTGAAGGATTATAGTGAAAAAACTGGCAGGGGTCAGAAGACCATCATCCATCCTCCCTCCCTCCCTCTGAGTATCAGTATAGTGGATAAACTATTTCATAACATTTTTTTCTGTCTCTTTAACTTCCCTTTTTAGGTTAGGACTAAAAGCAATTAGAACAAATGGAAATTTTTTTTATTTTCTGGTTAATACACACAAATACCTTCTGAGTTGAATTATTGGCTATCAGAATAAAGGTTTGGGCATTGTGGCCTATTATTTAGAGCCTTTGGGATGTGCGAAGTTTGTTAAGCATTCTATATCCATTTTGGATTGGTAAGGGTGCAGCCTCCCATGTTTTGCTTTATTGTGTTGCTCCTGAAAGAACATGCAGTGGGAGAGTGCCCTCTGCTGGCCAACTCTCACTCACAGAGGTTTTCTAGAGGGCACGCTCAACTGTTCAGGCTTTGGGATCTAGGCAGGTCTCCCACTGTCGTCAAGCTTTTTAGGTCAAGCCTTAGGGGAATATTCACAAATAGACTTGCACATTCCAGTTACTATGCTCTGCTGCTTTTTTCTTATTTGCTCTTTGCTTGACTGTAGAAGGTGAGGAGGTATAGACTGAGCATATGGACTGAGTGAAGCTTTTGTATTTTCATCGTCTGTCTTTGGCAGCTAAGAACCCAGCTAAAGTTGTTTCACTTTACTGACATGTGACAGATGCACAAGATGAACATAAATTGGATATGTGTGTGGTAGCATTTTGAATCTTTATACAGGAGGAGCATGTCCTACTTGAAGTAACCATCCTACAGATGCCTTGACCTAGGTGAATTCACCATGTTAGCTAGGTTTGGGGGTTTTAATTTTTGTTCTTGGGATGTTTTGTTTGTTTTTGTTTTGTTTTGTTTTGTTTGTGTTGTTTGTTTTTCATTTTTATTTTGTCCCAACATTTTCCTTTATAGTCCACCATTAGATATTGATCAGTTGAAGCTCATTTTAAGACTCGTTGGAACCCCAGGGGCTGAGCTTTTGAAGAAAATCTCCTCAGAGTCTGTGAGTTGATGCTTTGATTGTAATTATCTGCCCTGTTGGGAGCCTCTTCCACTTGCCTTCTGTCAGTCTGCACTTTGACCCAAGTCTGTGTGTGAGCATGCGTGCCCTCTGTGTGTTGGCTTCCGGGATGAGGGGTGTGTGCGCACATGTGTACCTGCTTGCATGCGTGAGCGTGTTTTGTTCTCTCTTTATCTCGGGACTTAGATCACGGGATCCTTTGTTGGGCAGTAGTATCCCAGTAAAACTATGAGATTTGAGATTCTAATTCATTCCAAGAGATTAATGGAAATTTTTGTGTCTCTGTTCTTGAGCCCTGACTTCATTTCTCTCAGACATTTCACATATACTCAAGATTTCTTTTCACTTTTTTTAGTATTTGTTCTCAGAGCATGAGCTTCACCATTTAATTATCTAACTTCACCTAAGGAATGAAATGTGCACTGTCTGCACAGTATTACCCTTTTCCAGAAGTTACTTGCTTTTTATTGCTTTAGAATAGACAACTCACACATCCTCTGTTAGGCACCTGTTCCCAACAGAGGCACCTTTCTACCCCGTCCCCATTCCATTCAGAGGAAACACCTCCACTCCTGATACCTCAGATCCACAGGAGTATGGTTATAAATCTTTACTCCCACAGCCTGCCTTTGTAATCACAAGTTGAATAACTTGAGAAAAGACTTTGGAGCTACTGTTTTCCTGCAGGGATTTAGACAGAAGCCTTGGAAATGTGACTCTGGCTTTCTTTGGCTATGATTTCCTGCTGTTGATCATTTTCTTGAGCCAGAGGCATGAGAGAAGCCATGAAAGCCCAGCTGTTCTACCTTTTCTCCTCCATCTGCCGCTAGGCAGTTGGACAAAAGGGGAAAAGAACTGTGGAGCTAAGCTCCAGTTGTGCCTTCCTGGATTCTCCTCCCAGCATTTCTGACTAAAGGGGCCTTTGCCCAGTTGGGAAGACTGCTTGGTAGCTGGAGGCAGGCATGAGCAGGTGAGTTTCAACTGTGTATCACCTTCCTGACAAAATAAATACCATCATCTGGTATGTATATGGTGTATTTCTTAAAAGGATCACAAAGCCCAGTATATTTCTGAATTTCCACTCTGAGGATTATGTAATGCTGGTCTTACTTCATTTTGGTTTGTTTACTTATTTAAGATGAGGAAGCAAAAGCATAGAAAGGGAGGGCTGAGTATAGCTCCCAGGTGTTCTGATAACGTGATCTAAACTGCAATCTCATGTGATTGCACGTTGTTTTGAAAGTCAGTGTCAGGGTTACTGACCCACAAGGCCAACCCGAAGAAGCGTTTCCTTTTGCATTATGATATCAAGAAGCTGGATCAGCGTGAACCAAAGAAGATATCAGATGGTGCTTAGAAAGGACAGTGCTTTTTTTAAAAAATGCATTTGCTTAAAAAGATTGGCTAGTAAGAGGACATGGGGCATGGGGAAGGCTGGGAAAAAGCTCAGTTAATTAATGAATAGTGATAATGAGACTAAGATAGTAAATTCATTTCCTGTCTGGGAATGACTGCTAGCAGCCCCTTCTCAGTTCCCTCTTCCATCCCAACCATCTGCCCTATTGATGCATGCTATTAATCACAAGAGGTTCTAAAAGACAAAGTGTGGGTAAAATAGTATTTATTTATCACTAATCCATCTTTTTTTTTTTTTTTTTTGAGATAGTCTCTGTGTGTCACCCTGGTTAGAGTGTAGTAGTGTCATCTTAGCTCACTCCTGAGCTCAAGTGATCCTCCTGCGTCAGCCTCCTGAGTGGCTTGGGACTACAGAGCCATGCCATTACATGCAGCTAATTTTTCTATTTATAGTAGAAATGGCGTCTTGCTCTTGCTCAGGCTGGTCTTGAACTCATGAGCTCAAGCAATTCCCCCTGCCTGGGCCTCCCAGAGTGCTAAGATTATAGCTGTGAGCCACTGTGCCTGGCCAATCATTTATTTTTAAGAAAGAAACAATGATCCAAGCCAGGTACAGTGGCTCACGCCTGTAATCCTAAAACTTTGGGAGGCTGAGGCAGGAAGATTGCTTGAGGCCAGGAGTTTGAGACCTTCCTGGGCAATAGTGAGACTCCATCTCTACAAAACATCAGAAACCATCTCTACACCACCACTACAGGGTGTGGTGGCACACGCCTTTAGTCCCAGCTACTTGGGAGGCTGAGGCAGGAGGACAGTGTGAGCCCAGGAGTTTGAGGTTGTGGGGAGCTATGATGATGCCACTGCACTCTAGCCAAGTTTCGTGAAACACTGTCTCAAAAAAAGAAAGAAAGAATAAATGAACCAACACTAGGTGAACATCATACATTTCAGCAGCTCTGCTATATCATTGGATATGATGAAATTGAATATCAGAATACAGAACTTAAATAATATTATATTGAGTGTAAGAATAAGAAAGGACTTTTTTTCTACATAATTGTGGTAAGTGGACAAAAGTAGTTTAAATATTCTAAAGGATAGACAAGCTTAATTTGATGTTAGTGACACTGCCCAAGTACCTGTTTATCTTAAAAGCATGTGGTGTATGAAGTACAGAATGGAAAAGTAAAGACAGGTGAGTAAAATTGTTCAAAGATTTTAAAAATTAGAAAAAAGGCATTAGTGAAGGAATTAGTAAACAGAAAGCCAACAACTATTTTCATTACTCCTGAAAAGTAGTAGTGATGCCAGGATTTATGAAGAAGTTCAGTCAGCAAATAATAGGACGTTCTAAGTAAGAGAATGCAATAATGGATTGAGAACATGCTAGGATTGCCATAGGAAAGAGGATAAATGGGTCATGGATGGAGGCCTAAGGGTAGACATTTCCTTGGTTGATAGCACAGTACCTATAGTAGTAATCAGTGAAAGTACCAAAAAAAATCATATTAAGAAAGCAAAAGCCTGGCTCATTCACGTTTTTTTCTAGAAATATCATCTCTCTAACCTCCTGGCAGGAAGGGGATATTTGACTAAAGGAGACAGAAACAGAAAACGTACAGGCCAGGTATTACTCACAGAAGGTAAGGGAGAGGCGGCAGAATTTTAACATTTTAAACCCCACTGGTATTCTGCTATTGGTGGTTTACTTGGTGATCCCATTTTGTTATTTCTCTTGGCATGCACAGTACCATTTGTTACGTAATTTGTTGAAGATAAGTCTAAACTCTGTTGTGAGGATGTTAAAAGAACTTCATGCCACCTTTTGGATTCGCTGGCTTCTGTCTTTGGCTGGGGGAGCACGAAAGGCTTGTGGAGCTGCTGGCCCAGTTCTCTCCCCGAGGCCAGCCTTCAGCATGCATTACACAGGTTCCTGCTAAGTAGTCTGACCGCTAGGAAGGTCAGTCGAGAAAATGAGCTAAAGTAAAAAAATTATTCAGCAAAGTCACAGAGAAGTGAAATTACTTGGCCACGGTGCTTATTGAAAATGATGCTTCAACTGAAGGAAGGAATTAATAGTTAACAAGAAAGGGAACAGAAAAGGGGTTTAGTGAATTACGTTGAGGATTTTTAAAATGCCATCACTTCTGCTTTTTGTAGGTACACGTGATAAACTAACAGTTCTCATAATATTTTAGAAGACAGGGAATTGTGTTAACATTGATCGGACAGTTAAAAGAAGTTTGGAGTACAACTTATATATATGTTTGCACATATGGAAAACCTTATAGTTTTGCCCTTGTCAGGTAATTGCAGTGTTTCAAAAACATCCTCCCAGCTGTTTGTCAAGTGAATTTAGTCTATTTGCTTGTTAAAGGGACTAGAAGAAGAAATTGTGGCATGCGTGATACTGTCAGCAGCCTGTGACTTCTGTTTTGCCTTTGCCGTTGGCCTCTAACTTTCTCCCCATCTCCTCTTTCTTCATTTACCAGTTTGTGCTTATGGCAAGTATTTTAAATGTACCATTACTAATGTCTTCGAAGTTGAGCATTGCTTATCAACCTACCTGCCCACCTGTGTCTTAATTTGGAGGGGTGGTACCGTAGGAGAACCTGTGCCGCAGAAGTCTAGTCTCTTCCTTGAATGGATATATTGGATATTTTATTTTGTTCAAAGTTGAGTCGGAATTTTTTTCAGTCATCTATATTTACCTCATAGGCAAACAGGTTTTAGCCATCAGCACTTGAAAACAGTTCTCTGGCTGGCATCCTGGATCAAGGGGCAGTCTATTTCCAGGGAACCTAAAATATTTAATGTTAAAGATGATGCTAAAACCAAAGAAAATCAATTTTTCTGACCTGCGTGACCAGTCACTGGCTCCTTGCCTAACAACTCATGCCATATGCAGAAGTGTACTTTCTCATGCAACCTTGGGCTCTTGGGTGGGGTGGGGAGAAGGTTTTTGTTTGTTTTGGGATGGGTTTTTAACCTTTTTAAAAACTCGACTTGAAAGTTATTTTTTGCACTGTATGTTTAATAATGCCCTTGACTAGGCATCTAAGATATTAACCAGCTTCAGCAGATTATGCGTCTGACGGGGACACCCCCTGCTTATCTCATTAACAGGATGCCAAGCCATGAGGTGAGAACGAATAGACGGTACAGGGGTGTCTAAATCAGAAGGCCGAGTTCTCGTTTTATTGCCACTGTAACCGACACCGTTTTTAATACCACTGAATGGTAGCATGTGCCCTGAGCCCTCCTAAGACAGTGACTGCCAGTGTTCTGTTGCAAGGTGTTGACATTTGGGATGACACGTCATCCAGTCCTGCGAGGTCGAGAGTATAATTTATGGGCTTGTAAATAGAAATAATGTTACTTTTATATTTGGTTTTATATTGTGAATTTAGCGTTCTCGTAGCTGTTTCTTTCTAGGAACTATGCCTGTAGCTAGGGTACCCTACCCTCCGGTGACCTTCATCAGAGGTGTGGTTAGCTGAAGTCCACCAGCATGCTTCCCTATTCTCCTGTTTTCTTTAATGATCAAAAGGGGATTCTTCATTTAAAAAAACTATAAAATACCCAGCTATGTGTTTTTTCAAGTACTATGTTTAAAAGAAAATATACAAATAATATAAAATAAATATGAACACTTAGGGTAGAGTTAGGTGCCACCTTGATCAGTTCTTAACTATTTAATCTGTAACTCTTGTGTTATCATTCAGAGGTGATTGGGGCACTTCTTTCTATGGTATCCTTAATTATTTGAGGAACCAGGTTGGCATCACAAAGGGCCCTTCCCAGTGGCTTTGTTTCTACTGCAGCGATATTCAGGTAGTCTTTTTATTTATCTTTATTGAAGGTGGGATGGCTGTTCTGGATGAGGCAGTTCTCTCTTACCTCTGTTTTCCCTTCATCCTTTTATTTACATGTTCAGATAGAAAGGGATTACAGCCATGCATATATTTAATTCCTAGAACTTTCTTTTTAAATCAAAAGGATTCTTAACTGCTTTTCAAAGCAGACCTCTCCTGCTTACTCCACATGCAATGAATAAGAAGGTAAAGTTGCCCCAGCAGCCAGAACTTTTTATAACCTTGTTTGTGTGTATGTGTGTACATCCCTAAATACACATTCATGCCTTTACTGTTGAACTGTGTTAACACAGGAATTCTAGGGAGGTGGTTAAGTTAGAAAGCACACTTTCCTTTCTAAAGGTGACAGTGATAGCAGATGATGTTTATTGAGCACTTACTTGGAACCAAGTACTGTGCTAAGAAAGTACTTACTTTGTTATCTCTAATCTTCACTCCAACCCTGTGAGGTAGACACTTACAGATGAGGAACCCAAGGATTCAGAAGAATAATAAGTAATTGCCCAGAGTGATAAAGCCAAGATTCAAGCTTAAGGCTGTCCCACTACAGAGGCCAAACTTATAACAACTATACTGGTAATATAAATGTTGCTTGTGTCAGAATTTTAGTTTGAGATGCCATCATGAGTTTTATCTTGCCTAAATATCACAATAACCATATGACATAGGCAAGCCAAATATCAGTATCTAATACTAATATTTTACAGATGAAGTATTGATATGCTCCTTGAGACTTTCCTAACATAGATGTAATTTATGAGTGGTAAGGAAAAGATTTCTGGCTAGGCCATGTAACTTTTAATCTACCATTTTCATTACTCTTATTAGATTGTTTTTAATACTTTTAAAACATTTTGAGTCTCTTAGAATAATATGTTAAGCTTATGTTTACTTTTTTGTTGCCAATATTAACTTTGTTAGCAAGGCTTAATATTGATATCCTCTTGCTCTACTAAGAGCACCTACTGAAGTTGGCACCATCAAAAGACTGCTGGTCCTAGCCTTTCTTCAGGAATACCACCCCTTTGCCACTTTTAGCTGTTTAGCAAGACTGTCTCAGAAAGGGCATGCCTTAGACATCTTGACCTCAGTTTTTAAACTTCTGATCCTATGAACAGAAAGCTAATGAAGGAGAACTTGATTGGTAAGCATTCTCATTCACTTGAAATTAAACTGTGAGAGGCTGGGCGTGGTGGCTCACGCCTATAATCCTAGCACTCTGGGAGGCTGAGGTGGGAGGATCGCTTGAGGTCAGGAGTTTCAGACCAGCCTGAGCAAGAGTGAGACCTCATCTTTACAAAAATTAAAAAAAATTAGCCAGGCAACTAAAAATAGGAAAGAATTAGCCAGGCGCCATGGCGTGTGCCTGTAGTCTCAGCTACTCGGGAGGCTGAGGCAGGAGGATTGCTTGAGCTCAGGACTTTGAGACCAGCCTGAGCAAGAGCGAGGCCCTGTCTCTACTGAATATAGAAAAACTAGCTTGGCATTGCTCACACCTGTAGCCCCAGCTACTGGGGAGGCTGAGGCAGGAGGATAGCTTGAGCCCAAGAGTTGAGGTTGCTGTGAGCTAGGCTGACACCACTGCACTCTAGCTGGGGCAACTTTACCTTTGAGACTCTGTCTAAAAAAAAAATATATATATATATATATATATATTTAAAAAACTGTGAGAGATAGCAGTAATAATGAAGGTGATAATCGTAAATAAGGAAGTTAAGATGGCGGTAAGAGAAGTCGTTAATGAATATCAAAGGCAGGCATAAACTTTGGATTTAGTGGACTTTATCAGTTAATACTTGTTCCTTAACAGTACCAAACACTTTGAGGGCAATAATGTTATGGAACAGAGTCATTCTGAAAACCCTTGTTTTTACAGGCAAGAAACTATATTCAGTCTTTGACCCAGATGCCGAAGATGAACTTTGCAAATGTATTTATTGGTGCCAATCCTTTGGGTAAGTTGACCATATCCTCATCTCTTGGGTCTTGAATTAATTATAACATAAATTAGAGATTTTAAGAAGGGTTTTCTTTTCGGCCAAATAGGGTATCATTAATTAAATCTTGGAAGATGATAAATATGGCATTTATTATCTGTGTTTGTGTTGCCAGGTTTTTAAAAATCACATGACATGCTTATACATTTATATGATTACAAATTTGATGGGGGAAGTGGACTGGTCCAGTGAAGAAAGGAGAGAGAGTAATGAGACTGTCGGGAGGGAAGATTGGAGTGGCAGGGAGAAAGAGGCTCACAAGAAAGCCTGTGACTTGTTCACAGCTGCAGCTGATTTATGGTGTCCCAAACTGAGGGTAAAAACAACTGAAGGACAGAGGG